>CAIGQZ010005140.1:50340-71498 GCA_903798205.1 Danio tinwini
ATATATATATATATATATATATATATATACACACACACACACACACAACAGTTCTGTCTGTGTCTCAAATCTGATTGGCTGATAGCCGTGCAATATTTCTGTAATAACAGCACTCATACAGCCTCTTCACTGTGTATTACTCTGCCCACATAGAGTGACAGCAGATCAATAAACTCACTACAGTTTGACAAATATTGCAGTTGTTGAACAACATAATGTGCTTTTGAGGCTTTTGAGAATGTAGTTTTTTAGATTGAAACTATGCAGTTTATTTATAAGTATAGTGATTTTAAATATTTATAATTTTAGAGATTCACTGTATTCATGGCCATCAGCCTGTTATACTGAGCAGAGCAAAGACGGTTGACGTTCCGCCACAAGATGGAGACAGCAGGAAAAGTCAACAAGACATCCTGAAGGAAACTTTATATCGATCAGGATAATCCTGCAGCTCTTTGATAAGCAGGTGGAACTCTTCTTTCTCTCTATGCATTCTAAGGATGGGATGAACCCAATATTTCCTTTCTTTTATAGCAGCGGGGAGAAGACAACAAAGTTATCTTCACTACTAGAAGACTCCATTTTGTATTGTTTTGCGAATTATTCATTAATACGCAGACTTATGTGCAGGGTTTGTGTGCATGACCAATTTTTTTAATTGAAAGAAAACAGTTTAGGCTTCAGTGTGCCAAGACCTTACATTAAATGTTTTGATTATTATTGACATTCATGTTTTTCCCTTGGATTTATTTCTTGTTTTGAATTGCATTTTGCAAAGAAGTCGAACAGAGCAAAGATAAACATCCCATAATGCAATTCAATCATAAATAAACAGAAAACACCTGTGAATATTGAAATATGAAACATGCTAATTTTTTTACATTTCAAATCCTAACAAACCACACAAAGCTTTTAGGAGATATAATATTTTGAAGTCTGTCGCTTTAAATTCAAATGAGATTGTGCTTTCAGATCTCCTTTCAAAACAAGGTGGAGCTATGCAGCAGATTCAAAACTATAATGGCAGACGACTGCTTCTCACTCAGGGCTGTTAAAGGTGCTGTATGTAAGTTTTTGACTGTGCTAAAGCATTAAAATACCATAATATGTGTGCAGATATTTAAGAAACATCCCAAGTGAACATACCTGTTTAATTAAAAAACAATGCTGAAGTCAGATATTCTGCTTTGAAAAAGTTTATTTTTTCTGTGCCAAAACGCTGTCTTTGTTTAGGTAAATTTAACCTGCACAATGCCAGTTTAGCCAATTATATTTCAGCACTCCGGGTTGCCTTGTTGAAAAACAGCGTATTACATTCATTCAGAATGAAAGACTCTGAAAGCATGCGTCCGTGACCGAAATGGACAGTATCAGACGTCAAAAGGAGACAGATTCAGTTCCACATGAGGTTATTAATTAGCAAATTATATAAATATTACAAATGTAAACGTTTGGTGAGCAGGTTACATTGTAACCGCAAGTCCTAACAACACACTTTGTGACAAGATACGCAGTGATGAGCAGTTTGGCTGTTTGCACCAGACGAAACACGACAGAAATTTAAATACAGCCTTTCAGAAGCACAGAATAAGCACTCACTCACAAAACGGTAAGGTTTATAATCTATTTAATACATGTTAACCCTCTTTAAAATCATTAAATGTAGATGCTGAATTACTCATATGTGTTTAGTTCTAAAGTTTAATTTCAAACTGTTTATTGTATTTTCAAGATCTGAGGTGAACTATCTGCTGCTGCTTTCAGTATATGGCAATAAATGTCATGTAAAATGTTGTTAGCATTTAACACTAAATAAAGCACACAAGGTTTACCTGAGGTGATCACTGTCATAGGTTTCTGTTGTTCAGCTGTGAGAAATAGAAGCCGTTTCTAATATATCAATTCGAGGTGTTGGTTAGAACCAAAACTCCTTTAAATTTATAAAATATTCCCTCTATCGGGTGCCGTTGCTTTTATTTAAAACACAGTTTAAATCACTCGCTCCTGTACTCAATCTGGCATCCCGCTTTTGCTTTTGATCCAGGAGTGCAATACCTAGTTCAACCACTGGGTGTCAAACTTACATACTGCACCTTTAATGTTAACAAGAAAGAGATCGTCACTAATGGGCGGGGCTTTCCCATCTAATCATATGTACAAAGTGAGAATGTCAAAGCGTTTCTGCATTAAAAAAATATATATTTAATTTATTTTTACTATTAGAGACTGGTTATATTCACACACTGTTTCCTGTGTTTAAACATATTATAAACTGATTTTTGCATAACAGGTCCCCTTTAATGATCATCTGTCTAATAGCAGAATCAGCAGTTTTGATCATAATGTGCTATCATAAATGCATTAAATTACAATTGGATTGGAGGAAATATGAAGAACAGCAGATGCACAATGAGCAATACCTCTGTTTTTGCCATGCAAACAGGACGCGGGGCTGTGCTGTGAACAGAAAAGGACATTTTGTGAAACAGCAGCCAGATTGTGAAATCACTGGAGCAATTCTTTATATGGGCTGTATCCAGGAGAGAAATAACTAGACATTGAGTGTAGGTTTGTGTCCAAACAAACCCACCTACACATACACACATAGACAGTGTATGTGATTGGAGAGCAATATTTGTCAGCCCAGCATCTTTTATAGCTCTTGTATATTCTTGTTAACAAGGTTATAACTGAAACAGTAAAATATGAAAGCTTAGGAATCTTCTTGAAGGTTATTTTAATATAGACACTAAAATGAAAATATTAATGGCAATAAAATGCTAATTAAAATGTTCCCAGTTCAACGGAAATATTTAAGGGTTGAATGCGGTTTAAGGGAATGACGTTAGTTTCATATAAATGTACAATTACTACAAAGGTCTGGGGAGTAAATGTGTTTTTCTTAGTGCTTCAAACCAATGAGCTTGGTTTGGAAGTGAGTTCTGTGTGAGTTATGCTTAATGTGCCCCTGTTATGGTATTTTAAAAGCTGGTAATTTGGTTTTGGAAGTCTGGGACACAATGTTTACATACCATTTGCATAAATTATTCACAATGCAGCATTAGCTCTTATTTCACAGAAATGCTTCGTTCAAGCATTCAATCTGTTTTAAAACACCTTTCCAAGAGTCTACTCTGCTGTGAATTACCTAGTCTATTACCAGTATATTGTGATTAACACAGTTATGCTAATTATTCTTTATTCTCTATTTCCACCTGGGGATACTCATCCCGAGGCCTCTAGAGATTGTGCAGCGCCATTGATGTGATCCAAGACCTGTGAAGAGATGATGCCAAGGTCTCCATTATCCTGGACCTGGCCGTATCCTGAGCAGATGCCGTTGCATTCATGGAGGAGTTAAGAGCATGTGACTGATTCCTGAAAAACTCAGTGACAGACGAGTCTTCGCATTGATCCCGTGGGCCAGCCTGAACACTCGCCTGTGACCTACTCAAACCTGCAGTTCTCCACGATGGACGTCCAGCGTTCTCTAGCTAGAACATAGGTCACAAACTCAATAGAAACTTCCTGGCAGGTGTGTTGAATCAAGTTGGAACTAAACTCAGCAGGACACCGGCCATACAGAACCGAGTTTGGACACCCCTGCTCTTATCCTTTTGAATATGTCCAGACGGTTGCCAATGTCTTCGCTTCCTCATCAGGGTGTGCATTTACTACGATCAATACAATGTATTGCCATTAGAGTTAACACAGCAGACATTGGTGAACAAAGTTGTTTTGCCTTTTTTTGGGTACACAAAAGTGTTCTTGGTGCCTTGTATTATTAGGGTTGAACCTCTGATGTCACATGAAAGGTTTTAACATTGCTTTTTTGGACTTTGAATGTCTCATGACTGTTAATGTCTATGAAGAATGAAAGAGCTCTCAAATGTCATCTAAAATATTTTAGTTTGTGTTCTGAAGATAAACTCAGGGGATTGAAGCTACACGAGCTTTCAATAAATCCAATTCAATTCATCTTTATTTCTATAGCGCTTTAACAATATAGATTGTATCAAAGCAGCTTAACATAATGCAGAGTTCAGATTGCATGATTTTCATAGTCATGTCACAGATGTTTTCACACTGCATGACTATCGGGGCTAGCATTCTGTCGGTGCGGTGTTTACACTGTAGAATGGATTGGCGACAAGAAAGTTCACATTACATGACTTTAAAATAGAAAAAATTACCGACAACTTTGTCCAAACTACGTCTCACAACCAAACAAATGCGAGGTCACGTAATATATTTCACATTATTAACTACATAATGTAAACGGAAGGCTTTAGCTTTAGAAATTAGTGTTGCTCACCTGGCTTTTGAGAGAATTATTGATCTCTCCTCAACTTTTTTTGTTCTCAACCCGATTGGGATATTGATCAGATGACACGTCAAACAGACACGGGTGCTCCTGCCAAATATACACTAGTTTTTCCTTCATTTCTTGGGTCCAAGTAAACTGAAAATGAACGCTTTTAACTTCTCCCCCAGCCTCCTGCTGGCCTGCAGATACCCTTACTAGTGAATGCTGCTCTCTTGATTGATTGTAGGTGATCGCAGATGTTATTTTCAATCAGAACACATTCACACAGCATGATTTGAATCGCAGATAGCTCCAGATATTTAGCATGCCAAATATCACACTGGCGTCCGCGACTCATCGGCGATTCTCTCATATCGCGTTCTTGATAGTTCATACTGTGTGATTGTCACTCACGTGAACAAGCACAGATTTGCCTGTTATTTCAGGCATTTGTCTGCGATTTCTCTAAACCTGTCGGCGAGTCAAAATCAGGGCTAAAATCATGGAGCCTGGTTCAGTGTGGTTTAGCAAGACAGTGGTGAGGAACAAACCTTACCAACTGATGAAAGTGAAGGAAAAAAATAACTTAAGAGAAACCAGGCTTAGTTGGGCACAACTATTTCTTCTCTGGCCAAACTTCTTGTGCGGAGCTACAGTCTAGGCACCAGAGGCTGGAGAACACTGGACGTCCATCTTGGAGAAGCTGCAAGAGTAAGTCACCGCCGCTGTACAGGCTGGCCCACGGGATCAATGCAGCGCTCTATCTGTCACTGGGGTCTTTCAGGAATCTCATGCTCTCCACTCCTCCATGACCGCGCCTGCATCTGCTTAAGATGCGGCCTGGTCCAGGATTATGGAGACCTATAGAAGTCGTCTATGGTTGGCATCATCTCTTTAATGGTTTTGGATTGCATCAATAGCGTGGCACAAGCTAGTGGCCTTGGGATGCATATCCCCAGGTAGAAATAGAGAACAAAATAATTAGTGTAGCTGCTGTTCATAATGTATTAAACAAGAGATATTAAGTATCAATGCAAAAATGAAGTGCTTCAAATTAAAATGGCAGTTATATAAACAAACCAACCTGAAAACGTACTTCTATATACATTTCTGGAGACCGTCAAATACGTCCCAGGAGGTATGCGTTTTTTTTTTTTTTTTTGCAGTTTTTGTTTTGCGAATCCACGAGAGGCCACTGTGTACGCTTTTTGAGATCTCAGATTTCTCTTGCGAGTGCCATTCGTGCCTGCTGTTCTCTCATAAATCCACCAGAGGCTGCTGTCGACTGACTGTTTGACTGACCGATCGACTGACTCACCCTCCCCCTTCCCAAACCCAACCATTAATTTATTCATTTTATTTTCGGGTTAGTCCCTCTATTAATCTGTGGTCGCCACAGCGGAATGAACCGCCAACTTATCCAGCATATGTTTTTTGCAGCGGATGCCCTTCCAGCCGCAACCCATCACTGGGAAACATCCACACTCATTCACACACACACAAACTCATACACTAAGGTCAATTTTAGCATACCCAATTCACCTGGACCGCATGTCTTTGGACTGTGGGGGAAACGGAGCACCTGGAGGCAACTCACGCAAACACGGGGAGAACATGCAAAATTCACACAGAAACGCTAACTGACCCAGCCAGGACTCGAACCAGGGACCTTCTTGCTGTGAGGCAAACGTCCTACCCACTGCGCCACCGTGTCACCTAAACCCAACCAATTGTAGTTTAAAAAGCACAGATTGACCCACCCACCCACCCACCCACTTCCCTAAACCCAACCGACAAATTTAAAAAGCAATTCAGAAAAAGAAAAGCATTTGTCTGATTTTTACCACTTTCTCACTGTGTTATTTACTTGGCTTCTGTTTTTGTCTTCCCTGCTTTCTGCAACCGATTTTCACCGGACTCAAACCCCATCTTTGCGGTCATCTCCTCTTTGCGCCCAAAGTCCACTGACATACATGGCGAGCTAACTGGACAAACTGGTAACAGCCAGAAACCATCTATACAGAGGTAAGCGGTCAGCTGGTAAGTGCAAAACAGAACGGCGTCCTACCACCCCATAGCGGTCATTTAAAAAATGAAATGCAGCCACACGTACTTCTGGCTACATAATTCACGTTCTCCAGAAATGTATATTGGGCTACATTTTTAGAATGAGCCTATGTTGAAACAAACATAGAAACAAACATGTAAAGCATATGAGTGTTTTAAACAAAATGTCTGGTGCATTAAGAGAGGTGGAGTGTGTCCTACAGGTGGTTGTGAAGCACACTCACTTGTATGGAGCACACTCATGCATCATACCGTAAACATAAAGTAACATAACAACAAGTGTTACACAGAACATTAGTCACTTTTTTTCTGTGTGTTTTAGCACCAACTATTACATTATTTCTAGTAATAATGGCAGCAGGACTGAACCAAAGGGTGATCAAAAGAAGTAAGGAATACTGCTATGATATGCAATGCAGATGAAAACAATTTAAATAGCCAATTCAGGGACATGGACCACACTGGTAGAGAGAATCTGTACAGTCCCAATAAAATATGCCTGTGTGTTTGGGCTGTTACCTATTTGCATAATTTCTTTAGTGAACTGGGTTTTTAAAACAACAAAGACAGTGGGCTCAATTCAATCTATGTGAATTGCCTCCACATCGTTCTAGTCTGGTCTGGATATCATGGCACCGGTGCGCAACATCGCTATTAGCTTGAGAGATACTTCACCAGGTCTTGTGTAATTGGAGGAAATCGAATAATTGAAAGGCAGAGCACAACACTGACTCTCTTCATTACTGCCCAGGCTGGAGAAGTTGCTGGCATCCTCTAAAATGGTTTCTACTCTCATGACTTGCATATATATTTTTTAACAACAGGACAGGAAAGCAATGTGGATTCATAATAGCCCCTGCGTATGTCAGCATTATCTCGGTGTTTCTCTATTCTGGTTGCCATTATGATGTCTTAAAGGCGGTATAAGACAGAAAAGTAATTCCTGGCAAGTGGATAATGACGTAATCAACGTACTTGGGGACTACATCTGAGAAATCGTACTAAGATGCAGTTTGCTTTATAGCACTCCAGAGGTTTGATGACTAGCCCTGACACACACCACCACAATGTTTACCCAACTCCCATAGAGAGGTTCTGCCTTGAAGTGTCTGTTGTGTCAATGCTTTCTGCTAATTAGTAGTCACATGAAGAAATAGAGATCTCTGGAGAGAACCTTCAAGCTTTTCAGACATCACATACCTCCAGTCAAACACACAAGTAAACTCATTTTCTGATCCTTCAGTTTAACAGTGTAATATGGCAATAGCATCACTGCCATATTACACTGCATTCTCAAAGCATTTACTGGGGCACTGGCAATTTTTATTGGGGCACGTGCCCCAGTAAATGGGGTCTAGCAGCGCCCCTGGTCAAAAAAGTATAATGAATGAGAAGGCACATAACATAATTTAAATTAAGTAATTTTAGGATGCCAAAGTCAAATTTATGCATAAACAATACATATTTTCGCAACAACAAAATTGTGGCTAGTGAAAATAGTGAGTCACAATAGCCACAGTGGCTGGTGATCAAAAAAGTTAATGTCAAGCCCTGCCCACAACTGATGATACTCTCATTCAGAGCCGGCTTAAGGCATAAGCAAACTAATTGACTGTTTAGGGCCCCGTGGCCACCAGGGGGCCCTAAAGAGTGCATAAAATGACTGACTTTTGTTTAGTTTTACTGGATTAAGGGTGGCCGAAATATCGAAAATATCATCAACTGAACCAGCTAGGGCTCGATCCAGCAACCTTCTTGCTGTGAGGCGATCATGTTACCCATTGCGCCACCATGCAGCCTCTAAATGTACAAAATATTTTAATTCTATCGTTTAGTCGTTTGGGATGCAGTGACACGCAGTCAATATTTCGTCGAACAGATGAGCCACCTTTGACGCTCAAACAATCATAAAGTCCTCGTGCTGCAGGAATTAGGAGGTTTGCTGAAGGTGCAGCTGTCGTGCAGTGAGGGGTTTGTGTATTTAATAATCTAGAACAGTTTGCGTTTATTGAACAGTAAGAATGATTAATAAATCCATATAAAACAGTCCCTTAAAAGTCACGTCTCGTCTTCAGTTTCGGGCTCAGGCGCACTTTGCACTCACACTACAAGCTTACTGCGCCCAAGTGAACCACGCTCTGGCACACCTCTTCCAACTGGGCCAGGGCCGGCCAACTGAATCGTGCCTGAGCCCGATTTAGAGCACTCACACTTCTCAAACGATCCGGGAAATGGGCCTGGGCACGGTTCGGATAGCATAGTGTGAGTGCGCCCTTAATGCCAGTGTGGCCCGGGTGTTGGATATGTATGGATGTTTACAGTGTTGTGTGAGAAGCTGAAAGAACCTACCAATCACGGTGGGGTATATGGCTCTTAGGGCGGGACATCGGATGGGCTTGATGCAGCACAGTAGTCACCATGCGCAAGTTAAAGCAAAAGTCACGTTTAAATATTGGGCCTCAACAATATTTTCAACCATTCATATTTCTTTTGTTTACAATCACTCTCACTGGTTGTTGATTATTTCGCACGCAGTGAGTAGCAAAAATAAACATGGTGGCCTATCTAAATAATATTTGTATTTTCAAAATGCTAGAGGTAGTCAAGCATATTTTCATTTTTTTAAAACTACGAGTAAATCTGTTAAAGAGCCTGATTAAATGAGATCTTGAGAAGCTGGAACAGTGTCCCTGGATCAGGACAGTGGGAGACTGAAGCAACCAGTGTTGCCAACTTAGCGACTTTTAGGGCCCCTCCCCCACCTCAGAGCACTGACAGGCAGCCCAGTCCTCGTACAGCAGCCTCTCCCACCTGCAGCCTGAGAGCAGATCACTCCTCTGCGTAACAATGGCATATGATTTAGCACCGTCAGTGTGAGGTATTTCCATTGTACAGTCCAACCGATTTGCTTCTTTTCTTGGTCACAATCACAGATATTTTAGTGACAGTTTCGGAACTTGACTGAGTATATTACGTCTGAGAGATTACTGCAAATTAACTACACATCTATACTGAAATTCAGTATTCAAACAGCAATAAATTTAGTTAAGTTGACATGCTTACATAAAGCGTAGTGCAAACATGAATACCCCTTTATTAACCATAGGCTGTTAAACAAACTAAAATGGTAGAACATGATGACGTCATTAATATGCAAATTGACGCATGATGTAATCTAGCAACTTTTCGGCCAGAGCTTAGCGCCTTTTCATTGAAAATAGTCGCCAACAGTGTAAGCAACTCGAGTCAAGTCAGCCAAAGAACATGACAGAAGAGCTAACTGTGGACTCTTCTTAAAGATTAGACAGAGTGAGTCATTTAATTACAATTTTTCACTTGGAAATGAACTGAAATGGCACTTAGAGAGTCCATGTGAGGTATCTCTTTCTCTAAAACAAAAGGCAGCCTGTAGTTGTCAGCAGTCACATATTGACACCTGTCCATCTGCAATAAAAGTCCCTGGTAACCCGGACCAATTATAGGGTTGCACCGTTTTTTGTGGGTCATTTGCATGGCGCTACTTGCATTGTATTTGCATTGCCTCACACGATAAACATTACATATATTTCTATATGATATAAAAGTAGTCAAAACAAGTGACAACAACACATTGTTGCCTTTTCCTGTAACAACAGCAC
Source organism: Danio tinwini (assembly GCA_903798205.1). Taxonomy (NCBI): domain Eukaryota; kingdom Metazoa; phylum Chordata; class Actinopteri; order Cypriniformes; family Danionidae; genus Danio; species Danio tinwini. Next base: position 60,352 of record CAIGQZ010005140.1, read on the forward strand.
AGCGGATAACAGTAAATCTAAATATTATTATTACTATTTATTACTGATTGATTAATTTTCTCATTAATTCTTAATTTTTGCTTATTTTTCCATCTTATTTTGTGTTAGAGATTTGAAGAGATTGGAGGGTTTTTTTTAACAAGTTTTTCTTGTGGAAAACCTGATGCGGCCCAGCCTCACCCAGACTCTGCCTCCAGCGGCCCCCAGGTAAATTGAGTTTGAGACCCCTGAGTTAAGCTATATAGCAAAACTCTAGAAAATACATATACTGTTTAAGTAAATATGGAAATATGTTGGGATCTGCAGTGCAGGGGTTTAATCGGCAGTTTTCTATGAACAATGAATTAAACATGCCTGCTATCCTGTCCAACAATCCATTATTAATTGGACCTTGTTAATCCGATAAAACACAACTCGAGCACAACGGTGAGACAAGACAGCAAAGGAAGATGTTCTGTGCTAATGGACGGAGCAGCCAGTGTTATACACAGAGGGAAGGACAAAAGAAAGTCAAGAAACTAAAGAAGAGAAAATACATGACCAGAGAAGACAGTTCTTAAAAAAAAAGAGGAGTATGCTTGTTCTCTAATGTTTAGGTTCCTGTTCTTGTTCTCATTCTTTGTCATGCCTCCAGTGGAGATTTTTGTCAGACTGGAACATAAATAAATGAATTATATTTATGACCTTGCTAGGTAATTTTCCTTAATTGTTTAGTGTTGCTGCCATTTCAGTCTAAACCTAATGTATTACGTAATATGTTTTATTTATCAATAAAATGAAACAAACAGGCAACAAAAACCACTTGAGGGGGAAAAACATAACTAAAAAAAGACAAAGTAGGCTGGACTGTGCTGGGCCAGGCTGGCAAGACTGGAAAGGAACAGGACATGACTCTCGGGAAGAACGAGGACAAACTGGCACAGGGCAGCAGACATGAGGAGACTATAAAGGAGATATAATGAATTAACAAACAGGTGAACACAATAAGCTAAAAATGGGTTAACAAGGAGAGTGGGACTAGGCAATAGACAGGAGAACACATGGTACAAAGACACAACACAAGCCTTGTGCTCACATAAAACAGGACTAGAACACACAGCTAATAAGAGAACCCATTAACCACGCAGTGTTGCCAACCTAGCAATTTTGTTGCTAGATTTAGCAACTTTTCATACTACCCTAGCAACTTTTTTTTTTCAAAAAGCACCTAGCACCAAATTTAGCAATTATTAACATTCATTTGGCTACTTTTAGCAATTTTAAAAAGTAACCCAAAAGAGCAGTGGCTGCAGGCTTCGCTCAGTAGAGTAAATTGCTAGCTCAGATTAGGTGCGTTCGACATGAAGCATGGCTGCAGCCAATGATCAACGAGATTAGCAGAGTGCAGGCGGGGGCTCAAAGTTGCTGCAGTCATGATGACCGGTCCCATGGCGTGATCATTTATTTATTTATTGAAATAACAAAAAAAAGATTTACAGTACAAATAAAACACAATACAGTCTGTACAAACTATAGTTTATTTTTAAACAATAAGGAAATTATAAATTAAATTTAAGAATAATGTATTTTTATATTTAATACAATTTTTTTTTACTTAATTTGTTAAGAAATCTTTATAGGGGTGTCAGGATCAATGATGACAATTATTTTATTACAAGTTAATATTTAGGTTATTTACTTAAACATATCATTTAAATCGTTTATAGAGCTGAAAGCAGTAGTCTGTATAAAAAATGTATAAATAAACATGTGCAAACAATCTAGTCATTATGAACATTATTTAACAAAAGATGATTAAAAGATTACTATCAACAAAAGATGATAGTAAAATATTTGTAGCCTTTTAATAAGCATGATGTGTATAAAAAGTTAATTGTTTGTTTTGAAATTTGTGAGATGGAAGTTGTCCAATAATAAACCTAAAACACACGTGGCTGTTGTCATGCGGTGAACTCGGCCAATCGTGTAAAATCGGTTTCGTCATCGCAGCTCCAGCAGTTGCTCTTCAGATGCTGCACTGGCTGAATCAGTTGTCTGATCTCAGAGCGCTGTCGCGGTATTTTAATGGCACATGAGACAGTCACGTGGCGTCAGCACGGCCTCAATCCAGACAAAATTTCTAACTGGCATGCACCGCTTTAAGACAGATTTCGATCGATCTGCGCAGCGCTACGTGAAGTCGAATGCACCTATTGTTTTTCATAACTGTTAATTTACTGATATTTGTTAATGTATAATTGTTGGTAATTTAGCTAGCAACAAAATTCAATAGTGCTATAAGTGTTGTCACTTTTACAAATGTGGTAATTTCACAAGTTAAAAAGAGTAAGTACGCAAGCTGTGATTGTTTAAAAGAATGTAACTGTTGTAAAAAACATTCTTATCAAAAAGTGATTGTATTTTACAAATAGTCGACTATATTTTTCATACAAATCTAAATGGACATATTTCAAATAATGTTTTTGCTGAGATGGCCAGTCACTTTGAGAAAACATTAATTATTTTGTATACTACATAAAGATGTAGTTTTGAGTTGCGATTACGCAATGACGTCCTCACGCAAAGTAATATGTTAATAAGAACCACGTGTTCACAAGTCACACAACACTAAAGCACATGGCCAGCATGTAAACATGTAGCCACATGCTCTACACAACACCAAAAAGAGACAGAACGCAAGGCGCGAGTACACAATAAAAAAACACCTACCATGCACTCACATGCAACATGCGTGTTTCTGATCCCAACACCAAATAGACTAGAGTTCTGACACCAAAAACACCTTGGAATGAAGAAAAAACACACACCAAGATGAGAGCCAGTGTTGCCAGACGTACAATAATTATCGTATTTGTACGATAATTTCGACCTCTGTACGATCAATAATGCAAAAAATCCTATAATGTACGATAATTTCAGAATTTTATGGCATTTAAAATGAGTTTCATTGTAATCTTAGGGCCCTATACTTATTAATAGCTGCATCTTGTGTCTGCTGTCTGTGAGAAGGTGGAGTTAGACACCTTTTCTATCCAATGACTGTAGTTTCAATCAACGTTACATCTTCTTAGCCAATCAACGTGTAGAATGACTCTCTTTCACGAGTTAACATTCCTGCTGCGCGCAGCCATGCTTAAGTCAGTCATTTTCAGGTGGAGGTCGGTCAAGTTTTAAAAAGTAGTGCTGAAAAGGAAGGTGAGAAGAACAGGGGAGTTTGCCGTTGATGCTCTCGTTTTTCCCCATTCAAATGCATCATGCGAACATGTTTTTCCAAAGTTAATCTCATCAAAACAAAGCCACTAGATCGGCTCATTACAGATCCTCTGGATGGGCTCGTGCACACCTCAGACTAGTGTGTTAAAAATTCGGGAGGGTGCACTACTTTCAAGCCAACCAGCACTATGTTGCGCTCCGTGTAGGCATCAAAATTGTACTGCAAAATTAATCCCTCAACATTTGGCAACACATGCAGGCATTCCATGACAGTGACTCGGAGGTGGAGTTTGAACTTTCCCACTAAGGTACGCCTAAGTTTTTTTTGTTGTTTTATTTACATATTGTGGTAATTTGCACGTTGTCAAAACGCTATTTGTCTAGATAATATCTATACTCTCCATTTGACTAGTGTACGATAATTTTCCTCCAAATACAATAATTTTGAGGTTATGGTACAATACTTTCACATTTACAATCTGGCAACACTGATGAGAGCGTGCATCCCGGACCCCTCCTGTCTGCGTCAAGTGGGAGCGTGGATGGCCCAAGTGCTGCCAAGACGGTGCTTATACATTACTATATGTATCCACACCTGTACTATCAATTGCAAAAAGACTCAAAGGGTTTCACACACCAGTTGAAAAGCACAACCGCATGGCGCCACATCTGAGTTCTAAGCATTGTTCTATTTGGTGTCTGTCTGCAGCAAATATAAAGCACTGTAATGTGCCACAGTTTTAAGAGTTCACATTTAGCTGATGATTGATAACAAAGCGTGTTTGGCATGCTGTCCCGGGAGAGAGCCCTGAGGTCTGAAGATCCTCAAGCCCGGGGCTCCCTCCTGTTTCATCAGGCGAGAGAGGTGTCGGAGCTTAGGTAGTTCTCGAGACCTCCCCTGAATTCATTCTTTCGCACTGTTCTTTGATTATTAGAGTTTGTGCATTACAGGTTTAGTACAAAATGCTGATATATGGTGCCAATTTGGTTTATTCAATTCATTTATATCACATGTGGGAGGAAACCGGAGTACCCAGGGGAAACCCACATGAGCATGGGGAGAACATGTAAACTTTGCACAACTGGCACAGCCAGAATTCGAACCAGTGGCATTCTTGTGTTGAGGCAACAGTGCTAACCACCTGCCATGGTCATAAGCACGTGATCCTCTTGAAATTAGTTTATGAATAAACTTCACTTATAAAATGAATTTTAAACTTATTAAAGGTGAAAAACATCACACATCATGCATTCATTTTAATGGGCTGTTTTACCGCAAGGCATAATTGGATGTGACATTTTTGTGGGCGTTCCTGGCTATGCAGACCAAGTCAATAAAGTAACTGGTAGCTTGGCAACAGAGTGGCGACGTCATGTGTGAATTTTGTGCTGAGAACAGTTTGTAATCATGTCACACCATACCAAGCTCACGTGGAAATACCCAACCATACCCAAGTGTTCTTAGAACCATTTGACACAACTGTGGAAATGTACTGATTCCTTCAGTTTTAGCATAGCAGCATAATGTGTCCTGCTGAACACTTGTGATTGGATCACTGGAAAAAAAAAACATGTTAATACAAAGATGAAAAAGGTCCTAAAAGTGGGGGGCTGTGCTGCTGTCCTCAGCCCCTCTGCTTCTGCCACCACTGTCTGGCTCTTTCGTCTCATATTGGGATTTTCTGTGAAGGTGGCAGATGCTGTGCTGTGGTGGTTTGCCAGCAATTTGAGAGCACTAATGAGGAAAATAAAAGCCAAGCGCTTAACCACAGCATTTGCCGTGGACAGGGTCACTCAGCTAGACCTCTTCTGTCTGCGAGATCTTTTTGCATGCTAAACCTAGCCTCATTAAAAGACCGCCTGCATAAAGTATTGAGGACAGCCTGCCTGTGTACATGCTTACAAATGATATATCTTTTATTAGAGATTAGCACACATAGACAACCAGGTTAAAAGTAAACTTTGTGAAATGACACTGTCTGTCAAGTGGTTTTCTGTGCTAACAAGCCTTCATTTCCTTTCAAAATCACAATTATTTTTATAGCCCCAAGAGCTATTAGAAGTTTAGCATGTGTATGCACACACAGCTCGACGCAGTTAATTAAATAGCTTATTATCTCAGGGGAGAGGCTTTGCTTTGTTTGCACGACAAACAGGCACATGCTCAAAAGCCACCTGCCGGTTGGTTGTTAAAAAAGAGAGAGAAGGAGTGGAAGACAAGAAAAGAAGTTATTTTGAGAGATAGTACAGGCTAACCCATGGGAAGACAAGAAGAGGCATATAAAAGGAGCACAGTGACCTCAGTTCTATTGCACAAATCTGCAGTTGAAATGGGGATTTACACACTTTTATATCCACAGTAAATTTACAGACAAGCATAAGGGACATTCTGTGTTACATAATCCAAGACAGTCTCAGAGAAACAGAGATTTACTAAAAAAGATTGACTAAAATCATAACCAGAATCAATTCTCATTGCATTACATTAAAGACCTCACACATTAAAACAAAACATTAGTCTGTTTGCTTTGAGATTGTTAGTTTGGGTAATCTTAACATCCAATTAAACCATTTAGCAGACATAAAGGACTTTTCTTGTCTTTCGGGCTTATGCAATTTTCTTTAGTCCAACAAATGCTCTCTTGAAGGACAATGTCTGCTGTACCTTAATTACAAATAATACTTCCAACTGTGCTTAAGCTACAACAGTAAATGAAAAACAGCTTTGAGATACACACTTGGAAACAAATTTGAAATAGTGCCATTTGGACACATTAACACTCCTGTTGATGGTCATGGTCCTCTTCATCAGAACAGTCACCCCTGGATCTTGGCTTAAAAAGAACTGGCATTTGTCCAAAAACAAATGCAGGTTTCATCATCGCCTTGGTTTTGGCAGGTCTGTAGGTGTAGGTGAAGGTAACGACGAAAAGTCATCCACAATTTAATGTGAAGTGTCTCCAGTGCTTTTAGAGATGGTGCAATCTGTGAAGTGCTGTTTTGCCAGGATGAGATTAAAACTGCAGCCTATTTTTTTTAAAAAGGGATAGGCAATTCAAAATTGCTCATGTCAAGAGTACTGTTTTAAGGAGAAATAAGCAAAGAGCAGAAATTGCACGTCATTCTATTTAATGGGTTCTTTAAGGTCCTTTACTGCAAAGTTAGAATTCCTGAACAAAAACACATACAGTAGGATAACACTGTTATCCTAATTAAATACCTGGATGTTGTTATTATTTGAAAAAAGTATCTCAGATTTTTTTTTCAATGTTTAAACATTTCCCAAACACTTAATTTCTAACTTAATTTGCTGTCAATCTCTAAAGTTTTCTTAATCTAATTATTCATACCAGACTCAAATAATTAACATTTTATTACTGTGTACTCAGCAGACCAATGACCTTGAAGTACAGCTGTTTAAAAGTAGACATGGTGTGAACAGAGACACAACAGACCTCATCGCACCAGGCCAGCTGTGTGAGTCTCATCCATGGTATCCATCATAAAAGTAAGTAGCTTAACCTCAAGGTCTGCAAGTTACATTTGACTGAATAAAGCAACTTTAAGGCCCGTGCCTACCAGGACGCTTTTTGCTCGTGTCTTTCATCTACGTTTAAGGCCTCGTGACTAAATAAAGGGCACCAATGTGATCGTGCACACCAACACGCAAAACGCCAGGCGTAAAAGAGTCATTTAAAAAAAACGCCTCATGCTCATTTTTTTGTTTTGACGCACATCAAAACCTTCTCCACCAATCAGATTGCCACTTTTGTTCATGTGCACAGAGCTGCTGAAGTTATAGTAAACAGCACTTGGAGGCGCTCAATCGCAACACTGTCAATGCGAGCGCACATTGAAGAAGATGCCCAGAAGCGATATGAACGTGGAGCTGCTTATTGCACTGGTGAACGATAATCATTTCTTCATCGCTAGAGCTGGAGCTGCTTGAACCATCCATGCTTGTTCGAATCACCAGTCATTTTAACAACAAAGAGCACAGAATCACTGATTCTTAGCTCTTTGACAACAATCGTGTCTCTGTCTTTTTTCGGTGTTACAAGCGGGTGTTACAAGCTTAAAGTTGTGTAGCACGATCTAACGTCAGGGAGTGATTTTGTATACTCTTCTGCTCGACGCCAGTGAAAATCGCTTGGGTTTGAATCCGGAAAAACATCTTAAAAAATGCTGACGATAAAAATCAAATTAAAAAAAAGCATCCCGGTGTGTATGAGCCTTCACACTGTGTCTAACTGTTGTACATGGACTGACAGATCTTGGTTCTTGGAGTGTTTTGGGGGTATTTTGTTTAAAATGAAGTTTTAGTGTGACTGGTACTGGTTTGGATCATGGATGGTGTGGCCTTTAATACAGCAGCAATAGGAACCATTTGACCAGGAGGTTTGAAACCCCAGGGCCTAATATTGAGCAATACATCTGGTGTAGTTATTGCAAGTTCATTCAGTCTGTTGCGTCTTCAATAGCATTTTTGGGTGTGTACCTAGGTTTGTTTGACATCAGAGTTTGGTTCTTTTGGGTAATGTGAACACGGTTTTCTGAACCTACTCTGTGAAAAGGTATGACACTCACAGTTCAATGAAAGGAACTGGCAATGTTCAAATAACATAAATAAATAAATAAAATAAATATGCAGCGGCAGCCCATCACAGATGACTAATGGCAAACTCAAAGCAAAACTAAACACAAAGAGTCCCAGGACTGGTCCTCTTTCGTCTTCTTCTGTCATCACTTCTGCTCATCTGACTCGAGACTCGTGGCCACTCCCCCCTCTTGTGACACACCCATTTTCTGACACGCATAACTGACACCTTGCAAATAGAAAGGATGTATATCTAATTTCTGCTCAACTTCAAATGAGACTCATTTATTTGACTCTTTACATTACGTTCATGATAAATAGATGCAGGTGCCACTTAGTGTTGAAATGTTGAAAACAAGACATTTTTAAAGTCCAAAGTTTATATTTTAGGCATACAAGCTGCCATTTCACAGCTTCTCCCACACTATCATTACCTAGCAACATCTGCCAATGTGATTACGCAAACATACTGGGGATTCACTATCAAAAACTACCATCTAAAAACAGTCTAGTGGGGGCGGGGGAAGACAGTTGATCTCGAGTGCGAACCAGACAATCAAACCTAATGTGAAAGCACCCTTAAGCCGCATTCAGACTTCATGTTTTTTTATTGTTACAACAGTCACTCTGTGGGATTATGTGATTTTGTTTGGATAAAATCTTGTTGTGTCGTGTGTACCAAATATGCCAGACCTCATGTGATGTCTATAACGCACATACTGTCATCAAGAAGAACATAAATTACAAATGTCTTTGTATCTGTCTATCTAAAGACAGCAGTTTCACCATATACAGTCAAGCCTGAAATACCTAAGGGTATGAATAATTTCGGGCTTGACTATATACGCATGCACAGTGCTTAATTTGTGAATTGTGTCCCAGAACAGATCGGGGTAACAAATCCGGCATGTTACCTGAGGATAGACAGGTGTCGTGCACGAAAGTGGAGTGTGGGAGGGGGGTGGGGGATGAGAGATCACGGACGTTAGTAAAGAGAGTTGGGGAGTTGCAGAAGAAAGTGAAAGTGAACAGCAGACGGACTGGAGGGCGGTTGAGGAGGGGGATCGGTAAAATGAGGTGCCGGATCAGATTTCAGAGGTGCCGGATCCGGCGTTTTCAGGCACAAATTAAGCCCTGCATATGCATGAGAACATAATGAGGGATTTGTTAGTTTACATGCTAATACCACTATGCACGGGTTGTGCTATTGATCAACATTTATGTTTTTAATTCTATTGTAATCACTCAGTGATCCATTATACAGGCAAATGTACTATTGCCATAACTCCACAAAGCTTTCTTACATTTCATGTCCACTAAACAGCACAATCCTCTATTCTTTTGCCATTGATTACATGAGAAGAAATGATTGAATCTTGCGTAGACACCCTTTTGTCATTTGCGAACCCCCACGAAACCCTAAATCAGGGGTCTCCAAAATAGTTCCTGGAGGGCCAGTGTCCTGAAGAGTTTAGCTCCAACCCTAATCAAACACACCTGATCAAGCTAATCAAAGTCTTACGAGGTATACTTGAAACATCTAGGCAGGTATGTTGAGGCAAGTTGGAGCTCAACTCTGCAGGGACACTGGTCCTCCAGGACAGAGATTGGTGACCATTGCCCTACATCAAGAAAATCATGTTGAAATCAGGAAAACAATGTGTAATCTGAATGAGGCTTTACTTACAAGCTGCTTATGAAGAGTTCCCAGCTCTGAACATTTTTGATATTTTATTTGCTGGACACTTAGATTAGATAGTATAGTAGTCCACAAATCAGCTGATTATCAAGCTGTGTTTAATATGAGAAACATCTGAAATATGCAATGCTAGATTTTCTTTCAAGATTTTCCAGTCCTGGTCCTGTAGGTATAATATCCTACAGAATTAAGTCTGAACCTGCCTTGCGTTAAAGTTTCTAGTACTTGTCAAGACACTGGTTAAATTATGCAGGCGTGTTAAGGATTAGTATTGGAGCTAAACTCTGCAGGATAGTGACTCTGCAGGACCAAGATTGCATACTTCTGATCTCTATCAACAGAAGTTGGAGAAAAAAGTAGTTTCCAAACAGTTAGACGAAATAAGAGCTCTATCCATCTAGCAACTGTTTCTCTTTCTTTAACAATGACACTCAGCAAATCTCTTCAGTTCCCACTTGACAGGAGCGAGATGTTCTGAGAGATTTCAGCAGGGTTTGGGGAGATTAACTGTTCTCTTGCAGGCACCTCTGATGTTTTTAAGGTCACCAGATGCATGTTTTTGCTTGGCTCATTCACTTGCTTTAAGAAAATAAGGATGAGGCGTGTGGAGCTCCTTCTATATTTATGCAATTTAGTTTCCACTGTCCCATTAAATGTTACTGAAATGCGTTAGTCTGATGAATGATTTAGAGCACTTCCCCCAGCATACAAGTAGGCTAGATTTGGTGCATATTTGAAGAGAAACTCACAATTGGTTTACATAATAGCAAGGCCTTTTTTGGATCCCCGGCCTCGGCTGACTGTCACTGTGAATCAAATACTAGTGACTTGTGTTTCTGTTAAAGTTGCAATGTAAAGCCATTAGCAGTAAACCTTTTGTTTCATATTACGATGTTTATCCCAGTGAAATATATTATCAAAACAGAAAAAAAGTGGGACTACATCCATCAATTGCTGATGTATTTTAGCTAATCATTAGATTCAAAATTGATTGCATGGACTTTTATTTATTGTCTAATGGCACACAGTGCATCTATAAAGTATTCATAGCGATTCACTTTTTCCACATATTTTATGTTACAGCCCTATTCCAAAATGGATTAAATTCATTTACTTCCTCAAAGTTCTACACACAATACCCCATAATGACAATGTGAAAAAAGATTTTTTTAAATTGTTGCAAATTTATTAAAAATAATAAAACCTGAAAAATTACATGTACATAAGTATTCACAGCCTTTGCTCAATACTTTGTTGATACACCCTTGGCAGCAATTACAGCCTCAAGTCTTTTTGAATATGATGCCACAAGCTTGGCACACCTGTCTTTGGGAAATTTGCCCATTCTTCTTTGCAGTACCTCTCAAGCTCTATCAGGTTGGATGGGAAGCGACGATATACAGCCATTTTCATTTCAGATCTCTCCAAAGATGTTCAATAGGATTTGGGTTTGGGCTCTGTCTGAGCCACTCAAGGACATTCACAGAGTTGTTGTGAAGCCACTTCATTGATATTTTGGCGGTGTGCTTTGGGTCATTGTCCTGCTGGAAGATGAACTGTTGCCCCAGTCTGAGGTCAAGAGCACTCTGAAGCATGTTTTCATTCAGGATGTCTCTGTACATTGCTGCATTCATCTTT
>CAIGQZ010005140.1:71898-105281 GCA_903798205.1 Danio tinwini
ACAGAGAAAGAAGACAAAGTTGACACGCTTGTTGTTATGGATGGTTCAAGTAGCAGCTTCAGCTCTAGCAATGAAGAAATGATTACTGTTCACCAGTGCAATAAGCAACTCCACGCGGGGCGTCAAAACAAAAAAAAGAGCATGAGACGTTTTTTTTTTAAAATGATGCTTTTGCGTCTGGCGTTTAGCGTGTTGGTGTGCACGATCACATTGACGCCCTTTATTTAGTCACGAGGCGTTAAACGTCAACGGAAAACGCAAGCAAAAAACATCTCGGTGTGCACGGGACTTAAGTCTTTAAATTGCACTTTATGCTAACAACTAGTATCTTAAAAAATATCTAGTAAAATTGACAGTGGTAAGGTGGGAAAGGGAGCGAGGATTCAAGTGCAGCAAATAATATGGGTTTTTATTATAAAAGGTAACAAACAACACTGAGGGGGGTAAACATTAACAAGAGACAAAAACTTGAACTGGGCTGGTGGGGAAAGGCAAGGCTGGGCAAGACTGGTCATGACAATAAATGATGACGAACTGGCACAGGACAGCAGACAAGAGGGAGCTATAAAGGAGAAAAAATAGGCAAACAAACAGGTGAACATAATAAACTAATACTGGGTTAACAAGAAGGGTGGGACAACCTGAGCATGGCCAAGACAGCGCTTACAGACCATGACTACATTTACATGGACATCACCTAAACTTAACACACCCAAAGACACTATTTAGATGTTGTGTTTCAAGATTTTAAGTTGTATTTTTTTTCTACAATTACAAAGGTTGGATATAGCTTGATTAAACAGTACTATGAAATCTTGATCAGCATAACATTTACAATGTATTTATTTTTATTTACAGACAGCCTAACAAGTTCTGTAGCACATTATTTGGCCTCGCTGGCATTCAACTGCTCTAATAAAAAGGCCTAGCTTATGTATTACACTGCAACTTGTCAAACCCAGGCTTACATTCATATGTCATCTCTGCCGTTATATCCAACTTAGATTTAGTTTGGTCAAAAATTTAGTTTGCATCCACTGTATCAGAGACAAAATAAGTACCATCATCCAACAGCATCATTCCAATTAGAGCACTGTAAATCATTAATGGATAAACTAGAACTGTCTATACATGTAAAATCCTCCAAATCAACAACGTCTATGTTGTAGATAGAATAACTTCACCTTTATGTCCAGGTCCAACGCTATCTCATGGCAATTCAAATCTTTTTTTGATTTAGTGGCTAATTTATATCAATTTGTATGACCTCATTCACGATATTTTTAATTCTGTAAAAATTACTAAACCTTAATATCCTGAGCTAGACCAATATATTTTTCTTATAGTTTAATAAGTACTCCTTCAACTGAAATGATAAAATCTTGGAAAGTTAAGCATTTTTTTAGGAACAGTTACTACTCTGAATTGGCACCGAATCGTAAAAATGACTCAAATGACATATTATGCACCTTTTTACAAGTCTCTGTCGTCCCTAGAGTGTGTATGTGAAGTTTCAGCTCAAGGTAATACACAAATATCTTTTATAACTCGACCCATTTTTATGTTTTGATCCAAATTGTGCCATTTTGGTGACTGTCGCTTTAAATTCAAATGAACATCTCACAGTTGTTGCTGTCTATGGAGGATGAGGTAGCTCTAAGATTTCATCTAAAACATCTTAATTTTTGTTCTGAAGACAAACAAATATCTCAGGGGGTTGAAACAACTTGGGGGCGAGTAATTAATAACAGATCTTTTCATATTTGAGTGACTCTAATAATTGATATCATGTAAATGATGCACACCTGATTTGGTGACAAGATGGAAAGAGTGACCGTTGCACATCAGTTGTGCATTATTTTCTAATAATTTAACAGACCAAAGTTAATTACTGACAAATTTATGTTGTCATCAAGCGATTTCTTTCGATACTTACAATTAAGAAGCTATATTAAAAATCATAAAGAAAAGGACATATTCAAAAAAGTCCCAACTAATGTGGAACAGTATTTAATTGATATAAAAAACAAAAAGAATTACATAATAGACACATATCACACATATACAATAAACTAATTCTGCATCTAACAGATAACACCATTCATATTAAGGAAAAATGGAAATTCGAACTTAATGAAAAAATTGAGGACGATATTTGGGAAAACATATGTTCAGGATCTCATAAGGGGATCAATAGCCATAACTGGAAAGAGTTTGACTGGAAAACAAAAATTAGGTTTTTTAGAACACCATTGGTGATTTCAAAATATGCTAACAGTCCACAGTCAGAGGAATGCTGGAGGGGTTGTGGGAATGTGGGTAATCAAGCACATATATTTTGGAAATGTCCAAAGATTCTTGCATTTTGGCAAGGGGTAAAGATTGAGATAATGTAAATGATGCAGTTAGACATACCTTTTACTCCCATGTTTTCTTGCTTGAAGGGATACCCCAGGATATATATATAATAAAAATCAGAGATATATACTCCATGTACTTTTACTAAGTGCAAGAGAAGACTATAACAATGCATTGGATGAAGCCACACCCTCCAACAATAGTACAGTGGATAGAAAAACTTGAATCTATATATAGAATGGAGTATATGACTGCTCAACTTCAATTGAAACTGGATACTTTTAAACAAAGATGGGCACCTGTTACTTCATATCTGAACAGGACATAGTATTTCCAGCTCCTTTGAAACTGAAATTTGTTTTTATTTACATCTAGGGTTACTTTTTTTTCTCTATGTCCTTTTTTTTAAAATTATCGTTGCTGTCACTGAATGTTTTGTTCTGTAAAATGTTTTAATGTATAAAAATAAAGTAAAAAAAAAAGTAAATTACTGCATTTATACTATGGTTAACACACCTAAAAACCCTTTTCAGATTTTGTATTTCAAAATGAAACAGATAAAATAATATTCCAATTATTATTGACACCAGTATAAGAGATATGTCACCTATACTGTAAACTGACAAAAAGTCTGTTCATATAGGTTGGATATAGTTTGATTACACGGTACACTTGAGATTAGTATAGACTATAAAGGTCTGGCTATGATCGTCTATCAAAATTAATAGAAATATTATTATTATTATTCTTGTCAGGAAGAAATGTTTTTATTATATATTTTTTTTATGTACTTTAAACAAGATGGATAGTAATCTTTCAAAACCCCACAAAAACAAGATTATGAACCTCTGATTTATGCTCATATTATGCAACAGTTAATTATGATTGGCAAGCTGTGCTCTAATAGCGATGACATTTAGTAAAACACCACTGGGATGTTTAATTGTTTGTGAAACTATTACACTGAGTGACTTATTGTTTGGGCTCTGATGCGTACAATGAATTTAAATAAGAATGGATGTTACTGAGCTTTAAAAAAATGTTAAAAAAGCACAATAAAGATGTTATTAAAGTAATTTTCTATATACTTGTATGATACATTTTACTGTATCTATCCTTAAGACATATATTTCTGTCAAAACAAATTAATTATAGTCCCCCCCCTCCCCCCAAAAAAAGACGTAGGGCTAAGGGAAATGGTTAGATAGATTTTTCAGGACCACACTCGAAACCAAGGGGTAAAAAAATTCCCGGAATACACCAGCTACAACGGCAGCATAGCTGCACATGGAAATAAGGCGATGCACAAAGTATTTTTTGTCATTATTACAAATTTTTATAACAAACAAGCACATGTTTTATTATATTCATAACGCCATTTGTGTTTTATCTTCATGCTTTTTAAAAAAAAATCCTAAAATAAAAACAGCTAAATTTCGCGAACTATAGTCTCAAATAATAACTCCTGTATAGCAGTCCAGAAATGCTTTTTTTTTTCTTCTCACACATGATGTGCAGTATCAAATATTCTACTAAAACAACACTCTTCCAGCAGTTCCTCGCATCCAGTATCTCATTTGTCACGGGGGCATGCATGAAATGTTCCTGAATGAAAGTGAAAGTGCCAAACTGCAGTTGACAAATTAATCATTTGTCAAATAATTCGATTACTGATGTCCATGTAAACACAGTCACTGTCTTTCTCCCCTGCGTCTGTGTGTTTGTTTTGCCTCAGTGAAAATCAGCGCATGCCCAAACGGAAACCTACTTTTATGCAAAAACTTCCCTCTTTCTCTCCCCCGACACTCCCACCTAAACAGAGCTGGACACACCCACCTTCCTGACTTTTTTTAAACTAGAGGTGTAAAAACACCCTGGTGAGACAGGAGGGTTTCGTGGCCCTTTAAGGACTCCTCTCACCCTGCTCACAGACTGTTTTCTATCCTGCCTTCTGGCAGGTGCTTCAGGTTCCCCCGGACAAAAACTACCCAGAATGAGAAACAGCCTTTTGCCCAGAGCTGTCTCTCTTTTGAACTCTGCCCCCCACTGATTCTTTTGCCCCCCTCATACATCTCCACAATCTCCTCATAACATACACTCCCCATAATCACTGCACTATTTAATATTTGCACATTTTAAAATTGCACATATTCATCGCACTACATTGCACTAATTAATTTTAAATTGTACATACTCACTATACATATGTAATTATGTTTAAGTATATCTGCATGCTTATGATTATTAATAGCAACCTGTACATATATTCATATATTGTTATCTCTGTTCATAGCTAATAAAATCTGTATATAATGTTCATAGTACATCTAACTGTAAATATCACCATAGTTTTTCTATAATTGCACTTTATAACTTATACCTATATCCTGCACTTGCTGTTATTGCACTCCTGGTTAGACCTAAATTGCATTTTGTTGCCTTGTTCTTGTACATGCGTAATGACAATAAAGTTGAATCTAATCTAATCTAAAACATTTGCCTTTACATGCACATAAACTTTGATGAAATTCCAATCTTAAGCCATAGAGTTTAATATTGAGTTGCTTTAGGAGTGTGTTTATGGGGATTTTTGACCATTGTTCTAAAACCAGATTTGTGATATCAGGCACTGTTGTGTGACAAGAAGGTTTGGTTTAAAGCTTTCACTCTAATTAAAGCCAAAAATGATAAATCAGGTTGAGATCAGGACTCTGTGCAGGCCAGACGAATTCCTCCACACGCTCCTTCATGTCTCTATGAACCTTGCTTTGTGGGAATCCCCATACCTATACTGTTCCCACAAAGTTGGGAGCATGAAAATGTCCAAGAAAATGTTGTATGTTAAAATCTTAATAGTTCCTTTCACTGAAATTAAGAGGCCAAGGCAAGCCCAATCCTTCCTAAATAACCCCACACCACACACTCCATTAAATATTACACTAGGCACATTGCAGTCAGGCTAGTTCTGTTCTTTCGGAAACCCTAGGCTCATCCATCTTATTTCCAGGCAAGAGAAGAATTATTTGTAACTCCAGAGAATTTCCACTGTTCTACAGTGCAGAAAGCAAAGGTTTAGAAAGAACTATTTAGAATAGTTTGGATTAAATAAGTATTCAAAAAGTATTTTAATTACTCGTGCTCGCCTACAGTGCCCTAGTAAGCTACAAGAACAGCACATTTGAAATACATGACATCAGTACGTAATAACCGGTTATGATCTATTACTGGACTGATACCGAATTGTCCACGTCTGCATCGGGGTACACTGAAGAAAAAAATTATTTTGACACCCCTACAGCTTACCTCTGTGTGGACATGGCATTCGAGTCCGGCGAAGAATGGTTCCAGAAAGCAGGTAAGACAAAAACAAAAGCCAAAAAATAAAACAAACAAGTAAATAACAGAGTGAGAATGTGAGAAAATATGAAAATGTTGTAAAAATCAGGCAACAGCAAGGGCTTTTCTTTTTCTGGATTGCTTTTTTAAAACACTGTCAGTTGTTTTTAGTGAAGTAGGTGGGTGCTGGAAAGTCGGTGCTTTTTAAAACGCTATTGGTTGGGTTTAGGGAAGGGGGGAATCAGTCGGTAAGTCAGCTGACTGGTGGATTTACTGAATTTATGGAAGAGCAGATGCGAATGTCACTCGCGAGAGAAATTTGAGATCTCAAAAAGCATAAACAATGCCCTCTGGTGTATTCACCGAAAACAAAAACTGCAAAAAAAATATATATATATAGCTCCTGGGACATATTTGGTGCTCTCAAAAAATGTATATTGGGTATGTAATCAGAATGAGCCTGGGTTGCCAGAAACAGTTCTTTGTTTTCTTCTTATATGCTTTGTTATAACCTTTTGCCAGTGAATAGCAGTTATGGAAGTTTCTCAGTAATAAAACCTGTTATTGGCGTGGTACCTTTTCAAAAGAAACACATTTGTACCTTATCCAAGTACCCATTGGTACTTTAAAAGGTACAAATTTGTTCAAGTAAAAAAGTGTACTCTAAGGTACACATTTGTACTTTTAGGTATTTAATATGTACCTTTAAGGTACAAACACGGACCTGTTAGGTACAAAAGTGTACCTTTAAAAAAAATAATAAAAAAATAAGAGTACCACCGCAGTGACAGGTTTGTCACTTTATTTCTGAGAGTGAACCAAACACAAAAGCTGATAATTGTTATGAAAATATATGCATGTATCATTTGAGACATCTTCTAAGATGAATAGCACTGCAATTTGACACTTTTCTCATTTCTGATAACTCGCAGTATAAAATGATCAGAAATCTCTTCTGATAAGCAAGCATTAGACAGAGAGACTGATAAATAGGAACATTGAATGGTCTTGCAGATTGTCTCTCTCAGATTGTTCAGATATTATCAGGCATTTAAAACACGTCTTCCAAACTATTTCTTTGCTTTACAAGGTCACAACAAAACATTAAGGGACTTATTTTGGAGTTTAAAACACTCAAATATCTGGCTGTGTCTTAAAGATGACTCTCTGAAGATGGCAGGTGCATGTTGACAATTCTTTTAAAGAAATTATGATTTAACAAATGTTCACCAGACAGTCATTGATTGGAAGAGTCTTTAGTCAATCTGCAGTTACAAAGTCAAACATTAGCATTGATGAAGAATTGCAGAAGGTTGCCGTCATCAAGACTTAGAGTTTTAATTATGAACCCATTTGTCTGCGGCAGATGTTTCCCAAACCAGTAGTTCTCAAACTTTGCATGGCTTTGCAGGAATAATAAAAAGTGATATTTTATTAAAATAGTTTCAAGTTAATTATTATCTATTTATTTTGATGTTAATCTGTATGCAGTGGTGGACGGAAGGTATTTTGCCTTCCATCCAACCTTTTTAAAATGATCTGTACTTCATCCAAGTATATTTATTTGATGCATTCCAAAACTAAATATTGACTGAATCTTGTGAATAACCTATAAAATCAGTCCACTGAACAAATAATTGGTGAGTTGGACAGGACCGATTACATCTGTCTTCTAGTCAACATCTTATTGATTAAAATTATCCATTTAGAGGGAATCTCCAGTTAATGATCCACAGAATTTACACACTGAGTCAAAAACTGAAGATCCGTTCAGCTTATGTGACCATGACTAATAACCTAAATGGTAACACTTTACTTAAAGGAGGAAACAAAGATGGCAAACTTTAATCAATGAATCAGGGATTCTGCAAAGCAGACCAATCACTTTCACTTTGTGTGAAAAAGGACCAATGACAATTTGTGCAATCTAAATTCAATTCCACTCCCATACATACAGTTATTTAAACGGCTTATAGAAAGTCACTCATCAGATATTGCTGAAGATCCAAGAACATAGAATTCAGCTGGTGGTTCAGGGTTGTGGTCATAGACACATCTCATTTATGATATATATGACCTACATACATGCAAGCCCCATTCCCAGGGAACATCTCTGTGGTTTTGTGCTGGGCATACATATATGTAATTGAGACATTCCCTTTCAGTTGACCACTATGCATTATGGGTCCCTACAGAAAGCAGCACAACCACTGAACCAGTTGAGAGTTTTTGCTTATGTCACAAAGATTTAGCATGAGCATGCAAGCATCATCAATGGCGTAACCATTCAATTTCTCCTGTGACCCAAATTACCAAATTTAGTAGGGGAAAGTAGTCAAGTTTTCCTAACTAAACTAAGGCTAGAGACTTTTTAGGGGATTTAATATAACAGTATGTTGGGAAAGCATACCAGTTTGAAGGAGACCCAAGAGGGGAGATACTGTGGCAGGATGCATGTGGGTTAACCCTACAGGGGAAGCACTACATATGGACTAAAATAAAACATATGTTGGTGGAATGATCTTATTCCCACACGGACTGCTGATTCACTAGTATCATTCAAGCTACAACAACAACAAAAAAAACATATCTCTTCTGCTATCACCTGAACCCCTGTGAAACCCCAAACTGAGTGTGCCTTACACAGGTGAGTGGGCTTGACAAACCACTTGTAGAAAACACATTATTTTTTTTATCTCTCGGACACGTTAACTGACACCTACACCAGGTTTGCACATTTACACCAAAAAAGATGCACCTTTAAAAGACTCTTCACTCTTTTCTTCCTACATAAAAAACACTCCCCCTTACTCTATCTAATTTTCTGAGAACTAATGTTTCCTTTGTAAAATAAGCACTTCCTGTGTGTATTGCCACTTCTTGTTGAATTGCTGAATGTCTTAATTGTAAGTCACTTTGGACAAAGTGTCAGCGAAATGGCTAAAAGTAAATGTAAAATGAGGTTCTGTCAATGAAAGAGCAACCAACAAGTGGATTGTCTGGACTTCTTTTACAGACCACAATGCTGTCATTTCAGGGATCATTTTAATCAAATCTATTGACACAGGTAGTGCCAATTCTCTCAGACCAATTAGTCATCAGCAGTGTTTTGGTAATGGTAGAGCCTGTAACCTCAAATGAGGTAGTATCAAAAAAGTAACTGGTACTAGGTACTGAACGTAGTAGACAAGCCCCCAAAAGTTAACTGTGCACAACCAACACCTGCTATACCATGTGAAAAAGCACCCTAACAGCCGAGAGGAAACTGGCTCCACCTAGAGACAGTTGAATCTTGCAAATGTGGGAGCTGTCACCAAGCCCACAGCTCTACAGATGTCTGTAGCAGAGGTGCTCTGGGTTAAACTCCTTGTTGAGTGAGCTCTAATCGAGATTGTGAGGACTCCCTTGTTAGGTAGCAGTTGGAGTGTTGGCTACCGGCAGCCAAGCAAACTTCTTGGACCAAGGGTAGATCTGCTACACACTACTGAGAACTCTTGGGTAAATTCTCAGATAAGTTCTTTGAGGTGAGAAACTGAACTTTATCTGCATCTTACGTTTCGCCCAGGTTCAGCTAGAGATGGAATTCCTGGAAGTATAGACATTGTCCTACCTAGGGCATGTGCAGCATATTTTGTGGTCATAAGAGCATACTTAGTTGCCATACAGAGATCATGTATGAGCCTCTGGAAGGAACCACCACCTGTGCAGCTCTTTTAAGTCAATTAAGTTTGGTAAGTCTGGTAGGTGGCCATGAGGTGATATCTGCTCTATGATCAAATTTAGCATAACTTAGCTTGTATGTTATTCAGAATGTGCATTTCTATGTATTAACTCAAATTTTTATGTAGATTGTTTATATATAATTTGGCATTCTAGGCTTCTAGATGCACAAGTCTTAATGAATAATTAGTAATACTACATGGATCTGAAAAATTTAATTCTGATTAGTAAGTCATGACATTCCAAGGTACGTTATTCTAAGATAACAATGGCTGAATAACACAGGCTCACCCAGAAACTTTGAATCACCTTGACTGTCAGTGAATACATACATATCCATTATACTTAAATCCCCACACATATGTATCTTTGGCGTCATTTTGTGAGTGAATAACATGTAAGTTAGTAGATGTTTTAGGGTCTGATCACACCAAACATGCTTTCACATTCCAGAAATGTTAGGCAAACCATACTGCCTTTTTTGTTGACAAGAAGTGCAGTGCGTGTTTCATGTCTAGGCAAAGTCTGAATCTGATGGGTATTGTGCGAGAGTGTTGCTGTCGATATTAATATAATTAAAAAATGAAATGATATTGCGATATTCAAGATTTGTGAAACATACAGCATCGGATAACTCAAAACAGCAACCACAAGTCTCTCCTCCATCTTCAAAAGTCTCTGTAGTTGTCTTGATAGCACAAACACTGCAGGCACCTTAACGAAAACCCTGCCTCTGTTTTCATTTGATTGGAGAATGAAAAAGACATGACTGACGTAATGTGATTTTTCCGCTCAGAGTTGACTTTTTTTCAACTGCGAGCACACTACGCGCAACGGTAAAAACACGAAGTGCAGTAGGTGGTTAAAACGCGATGCGCAGGGCGCATAAACATCACACAAAATATTTGTGGCTGTTAGTTAATCATTCAAAGAATGTAAAAAGAGTGTTCGCTGTGATCGGCCCCTTATTCAGTCAATTTTGTTTTTCTCAAATTTGCATATTTGACTGTTTAGCGTCATCTTGTGACTGAATAATGCACAGGTTAGTGTATATTCCATCAGCTGTTTTTGTTTCTGTCAGCTTTGTGTTAAAGAATTAAACTATTATGGCTCAGAACTAAGTTTTGTGTCTTATCTTTATGTTTTGTGGGAAGTAGCCATCTAAAAAGTGGGTTAAAGTACATCAAGTACAGTTCTTTTCTCAGAATAAAGCCCTTCTTGTTTTATACAACAGCCCTCAGCTTCACATTGAGCTACATTATGCGATAACAAAATCCTGGATGTACTTTATTTCTAACATAACTTTGATCATAAGGCCAAAAATAATGAATATACAGAGATTTCTTCTTTCTTTGGTCAATGATTCATTAGGTTTTACTCCTTAGTTTGTATGTGTATTTATTGTCCTGTTTTTTAAGTCCTTGTTTGACAGTTCTTGTGGTATTTTCATACCCTCCTTCTTGAGTGTTCTTGTTCTCCTAAACAGAAGTGTTGAGTGATTACTTTTCTTTGCCTTCTGAATTAAAGTACTCTGCAAACTTTTGATAAGCTCTCTCTCTCTTTCTCTCCTCACTTTTTTTTTTTTGGATCCCACACTGACGCTTGGATTTCACTGAAAGTGGTGCTTGCGCTGGAAAAGTCTTAACTGAATTTAAATGGTTTTGCGCAATGCAGAGCTACAAGCATATTACATTTTTTAGATGTGAAAACACAAAGGACGTTTCATCTTAACTTCAAGATGCCACTTTTATAAACAAGCACTCTGGGTGAAAAAAAAAATCAAACCTGAAAATTGAACTTTCAATGAAAAAAGCTGAGTCCAAAACACAATTCTCTAGCTGTCAGCTTAATAGTTATCAGTCTGTTTTTTCGAGATTGAGCAGTCAGCAAATTGAGAAACCAAATAAAAGTCCTAAAAGATAACTTGATAAATTGTAATTGTTTCTCTCCTCATATATTGGTGAGCTAAAATTAGCTTTCTGCAAATGGATAGATTCTCCCTGGGTTTTAGTATGTATTTTGAATTAATTACAACCTCCAAAATCACTTACAACTCATACCTCTGGCAAGCCCCAGGGAATAACTAACCTAACAAAGGCATTGTTTCGGCTTTTAAATTGCTCAAGTATAAATTGAGTAGAAAAAAATAGAACTTTCTTTGTCCTGATTATGTGAGCATCATTCTGAAATTTAGGACGGGGCCAATGAGCTATTAAGGTTGACCTAAATCAAGTGTTCTTGCGTGTATCGTGACAAAATACTGTTCTGCAGTACATGATGAGATTAAATGTTTTAACCAGGCTGCTATACTAATGCATTATTGAGGTCATTTGTTAACACCATGCAGTGTCCCTTACAAAAAAGAAATTAAGGTTAGTGTGCTTAAGCTATAACTAAGTTTGATTGGTAAAATATATATATGGCCTTGTCGCCTAGTGGTTTTAATCAGACTGGTGATTCAAAGGTCGCCGGTTTGAGTCCTACCACAGACAGGGGATTGTAAGTGGGGGATGTGCATTATTGTTTGGTCCTAGATGGGAGCCCAAATGTCCCTGAGTATGTCATGACTTTACTTGCTTCACAATCTAATTATTTCCTACTAGTAAATTACTAGTATACTCAAAGGTTCACTTGTAGACTGCAGTCCATATGAAACCCTTAATTGTGGACTACATGTGCACTTGCCTTTTATGGTTTCAGTTTATATTAGGTGGCCTTAACTAATAAGCACTTGCACTGAAATTAATCATTTGTTTAAATGTTTTTATTGTGTTAATACATGTTTTTACATTGTATTTATAATTATTTAAATACCTGCATGTGATTACATGTGTATTTCATTTCTGTAATTACATTTGTAATTACACTGTAATTACATTCCTTACACCTTGACCCACCCTTAAACCTACCCATAGCACCAAACCTATCCCTAACCCTATTTGTATCCCACCTCAAGAGCAACAGAGTTTTCCGCCATACATTTTGAACACAGTAATTACATTGTATTTATTTTTTTATGCAAGTACATAGTAGTTAAGGCCATCTAAAGTAGGGCCAAGTTTACAACTATTGCACTTGCAGTACACTTATACTGCAAGTACACTTTAATATACTAAAAAGTGGGCCAATTTAGTCTCAATTGGTATTCATAAAGTACTCTACATTTAAAAGTATATTATGAGTACACATATGTTAGTGAAATTAGTACAATTAGGCCCCGTTTACACTAATGCATTTTCGTTTTAAAACGCATAAGTTTTGCTACAGTTACGCCATCCGTCCACACTACATCTGAGTTTTCGAGCCTCGAAAACGGAGTGTTTTGAAAATGCTGGAGAGGCCGTTTTCATTCTAAAACGCTGCTGCTCCGTCTCAGTGTGGATGGGGGAAAACTGAGACATCTGAAAACGGAGGCGTGGCTGCAGACATTCGCTACCTGATTGGGGCTTTTGGATCATTGCGTATCCTTCCCTTATTTGTCAAGCCCCTATCACATGACTATAACGCTACCAGAAGACGGCATACCACCCGTCACTGTAAACAACAACATGGACACAGAAATGGGAGCGTTGTTTGCACTCACTCTCGCATGCCCAGAGTGCGCGAATTGTCACGTGATAGACGTTTTTGGTGGAGTAGTGTGGACGGAGATAAGTTTAGAAATGCTGGATGAAACGCTAGTGTGGACGCGGATCGTTTTTGATCTAAAACGCTGTTTCAAAACAAAAACGCATTAGTGTAAACGGGGCCTTAGGGTGCTTTCAGGGCAACAAATAATACATTGTAGCGTTTTCTGTCGTTGTTGGGTCGTTTTCACTCCACACTGATTGCTTTGGTCTGAACCAGTTGAAAATAACAAAAATGCAGTCATGTGACAAAATCCACATCACTCATTGGCCAGATGTTGTTGAACATATTTCCTAAACTGCGTATCGATTGGTCAGAATTTACGTGCGGGAAAATGCCAATGGAAGTCCCACAACTAAACAAACCGGCAGACACAAAATGCCACTTTTGACTATGAAGCTACGACTGTGCTGGCTAATTGTATCCCTGCTCATAGTATACTATAAAGTTTGTATACATCACTTTAGACAAACTATAGAGTTCGAGAATGAAGTGCGGCTGTGGCTGAAGAACAATGTTTTAAGAGCAGTATTGCAATTGGCGAAGGCGCATCACACGTCACTTCAGGAGAAGGCGTGAATAAATTTTGTTAAACTGCGACATGGTCATCTTCCGGAAATATTACCAACGATCCATCAGGTAATGTTTTCTCCCTCTCTCTTTCTGTTGGTAAAGCGCTGTCAACAAATATTTTTCCTCCACATTCCATAATGTACAGTGCATTGGTCTATGGCAGCTGGATTAGTTCAAAAAGGCGCAGTACTTTTTGAGGTTGGGTCTGCTTTAGTTCGGATCATATTCTCACTACAAACGAACCACTCTAGGGTTCATTTGAAAGCGTCAAGCATTTCAAGGAGGTCTCGGTACGCTTTTTTGGTCCACTTTTGGTGTGCACTCGAGTACAATTGCTACATTCACACCTGCCCAAACGAACCGCACCAAGAGGGAAAACGAACTCTAGTGCAATTCAACCGAACTAAATAAGGCAGGTGTGAAAGCACCCTTAAATAGAACATTACTTAAACATACTTAAAAAATACCCCATATACCCCTTTTTTGTATGGGGTAGTGTCATGGGTCAGGTTTGATCTGGGCTTCTATGTCATAATTTGTTGTCTGTTTTAACTGATGCCTCTTACAATCAGCGCTGGTGCGCAAGCATTACTCTCCTGTTGTTCTTTTGATCTGATTCTTTCCACAACATATACTTGCCCGTTCTTGAGGCTCATTGCCAGATTATTGTGTATTAAAGTCTACAGACACTATGTTGTTCAACTCTTCATTGCTATTTGAAGTTTATTAGCCCTGTCTAGCCTAGTGCTATTATTTTGTGCATAATTTTATGATTTACCTGTGATCTGCACAGTCACACCGCAGTTTGAGTCCAGCCTCTACCTCCGCGCTCGCCAGCTCCAGCACTTGCTCCACTGCAGTGGTTCTCTCCTCGCCCTGCTTCTTCAATCCCTCTCCTCGCCAAGGGTCCCGAGGGTGAAGTTTCTATTGCCTTATATCCAGTCTGCATTCCCCCACGCGAGTTGCTTTCTGTATGTCCAAAATCAAAACATTCAGTAAAAGCAAAACGATTGCTGAGTGCAGTCTTTCCATTTTGGCACTTTGCTTTATTGTCCGTCACCTGGCAACAGCCGTACACAAAACAGCGGCTTAATAACGAAAAGTATGGTCCAGGCAATTGAACCAAGTGTGAAAGCACCCTAACATCTTTTTCATTAGTGGACAGAACTGTGTGTAGGTATTGGCCCAATCCCAATTCTACCCTTTAGCCCTTCCCCTTACCCCTACCCTTCGTTTTGCGTGTTCACGCCAAAGGGTAGGGGTGTCCCAATTCTCTATAGCTTGAAGGCGTAGGGCTAAGGGGAAGGGGTGAATTGCCCTTCGATTGAAGATTTTTCAGGACCACACTTAAAACCAAGGGGTAAGAAAATTTCCCAGCATACACCAGCCACAGCGGCAGTATTGCTGAACCCGGAAGATCCACAAATTAGTATTTTTGTCATTATTATGAAGTTTTACTTGATATATAATTCATAACCATAACCACTGACATCACTGCTGCGTGGTATCCATAAATGCATGGTGCACGTGTGTGTGTGTGTGTGTGTGTGTGTGTGTGTCATTGCAGAAAGGCTTGATCAAATACATCAAATAAACTTGGTATTTTTGACTAATAAACTGGATCTCTGCTTCATTCGTGTCTGCCTCTGTCACTTGTGCTGTTTATCTGATGCATTGCATGAGAAGCAGGCACACACGTGGGAACGGTGGACGGGGAGAACTCATTTGCATTTAAAGACAAGGGCTACAAAATCAGCTACACTTTGAGCTCAAAATGGACAAATTCTGCACCGTATAATAAATAATCTGATGGGTATTTTGAACTGAAACTTTCAGACACCAAAGACTTATCTTGTAAAAGGGGTAAAATAGGAGCCCTTTTTACAGCTAAAAATAATTGTTACTTCCTGTATTTTTCTAATTTGGACAAATTATTTTTCACACCAAGGTCTTTTTAGAATAGCAATCACAGAAGTCACATTAGTTTCAGTTAGTTAGTAATTTGTTTCCAATTGTCTGCTTCTCAACATCCCAACTAAAAGTCCTCCTTGACATGATCTCTCACATAATTGACATTGACCAATGGTAAAACTGAATCTTTTCCATATACAGTGTTTAACATAGTCAAAAAAAGGAAAGAAAATGGCACTGGTGGTGCATGAGGGAATTATGCAAGACAGCAAGCAACAAAAACTGCAAACAAACGTTCCTACTGTGACATATTTGAAGATCTCCAGAAATGTATATAGGGGTACATATCAATAATGAGCCTGGGTTGTCTAGATGGCATCAAGGACACCATTAAAGATTGATTTATGCTGCCCACAACGCAAGAAGAATTTTGAATATTTAGTATTTGAAGTCAAATACTGAAATTATCATTCTCCAAATAGCCACAGCACAGCATAATGTAAGACTGTCTCACAATCGTTTTCTGTTGCACTTAAATATACAAACTGTAGACAAATGCTAATGTGTCACGATTCAGCAGTCATACGACAGTGAGGAAACTGCGGTGCTCAATCTAGACGGGTAATTACAGTCCGATGTTGAGGGACAACTGTTAGAGAATGAGCAGGGTGCCAGGATGCCTCTGTTTACTCTGCCAGAACACTGGCATTTGCTGTAATTACAGCCCTGCCTTAGAAAACACTAGGCAAAACATTACATCTCAAGCTCACTGTGTGCAGGAGGACTCGGCTGAAGTGTATTGTGTATACAACCCCAAATCTGAAAAAGTTGGGACAGTATGGAAAACGAAAAATAAATAGATAATAAAGGAGTTATTTCCAAATTTACTTTGACTTGTATTCCATTGCAGACAATATGAACACAACATATTTCATATTTATTCTGTCCAACTTCATTTCTTTTGTAAATATACATCCTTTCCTGCATTCAGACCTGAAACACATTCCTAAAAAGTTGGGAAAAGAGTGGTTTAGGGCTAGTAATCAGGTAAATAAATAATGATGTGATTTGAAACAGGTGGTGTCAACAGGTGATTGTAATTATGATTTGTTACAAAAGCGGCATCTAAGAAAGGTCTAGTCCTTTAGGAGCAAAGATGGGCAGAGGATCGCCAGTTTGCCAACAAATACATGAGAAAATTATTGAAATGTTTAAAAAACAATGATTCTCAAAGAATTATAGGACACATTTGGATATTTCACCTACAACAATGCATAACATAATAAAAAATTTCAAGAATTTCAGTGCGTAAAGGAGAAAGGCATGAGCATAAGCTGAACTACAGTGATCTCCGATCACCTCAGACGGCACTGCATCATAAATCATCTTTCATCTATAAGCGATATCATCACATGAGCTCAGGACTACTTTGGCAAACCTTTGTCAAGTACCACAATATGTATTTACATCCACAAATGCCGATTAAAACTGTACTGTGCCAAAAGGAAGCTCTATGTTAACAGTGTTCAGAAGTACCATTGACTTCTCTGGGCTCAGAGGCATCTGGGGTGGACCACAGGGGAAATGTATACAGTGGTCCGATGAATCAGTATTTCAGCTATTTTTGAGAGAAATAGACACAGTGTGCTTTAGACCAAACACGAAAAGGATCATCCCAGACTGTTACCAGCAACAAGTCCAAAAGCTAGGGTCTGACATGGTACAAGGTAATGTCAGTACCCTTGACAAAGGTAGGTTACACCTCTGTGATGGCACCATTAATACTGAAAAGTACATAGAGATTTTGGAGCACAATATGCTGCCTTCTTTTCCAGGGACAATGCAAAACCACATTTTACACACATTACAAAAGTCCTGGCCTGGCCTGCCTGTAGTCCCGACCTGTCTCCAATAGAGAATCTGTGGCGCATTTTGAAGTGCAAAAGACAACGAAGACCCCCTACTGTTGCCCACCTTAAGACCTGTTTGCAAAAAGAATGAGACAAAATTACACCTTAAACATTTTATCACTTGGGGCCTTGAGTCTCTAAATGTCTTTTAAGTGTCAACAACAAACATTGGAATATGTATAAAACAAATCACAAGGAGCACATTAAATAATGTGCTTTTGTATTGTCTGCAAAGAAATACATGTCAAAGTAAAATTAGAAATAATTTCTTTGCATTTTTGCTTACGTTTTCCAAACTGTCCCAACTTTTTCTGATTTAGGGTTGTATATAGTTTGGTCCCACTATTCTTGGCCTTCATATGTACTTGCATAAAAAAATACAACATACTTTTATGTGTTCATATTGCATTGCATAACACTTCAGGTGCTTTTGAGGTGGGATACGGGTAGGTTTATGGACAGGTTTGGTAGTACGGGTCAGTTTAAGGGTGGGTTAATGTGTAAGGGATGGCTAACAGTGTAATTAAAGATGTAATTACAGAAAATAATTACAGATCTAAATACATGCATGTATTTAATCAAAGATAAGAACAATGTAAAAAACATGTATTTACACAATAAGTACATTGTAACAAATAATTAATATCAATTTAAGTACAGTACATATTACAACTGGGACTATTTGTTGAACCCATGTTATCTATTGTTACTAGGCAGGTGGCAAAAGTAAAAAAAAATGTTACAAACTGTCACTCAAAAGCTTTAAGACTTGAGGAAAGGCTTTTATTCTCACTCAGGGAGCAAGAGAAGAGTTTAATTTACTTTAAACTCTTTTAAATTTACTTTAATTAACATGTACAACATTTATACTACTTGACGACACTTCACCATAACAATATGTTGTCAAAAGGCAAAATTCAAATCAACTCATCTCGCTTAAACATATAGTTGAGCGCCCCACTGATATTGAAATTGTAAAGGGTTGAGAGAGATGTTGTCTGTGACACTTTGCTCCAGGGCGCATTATAGTCTGTTGACAGCAGGGGGGTTTGCCACTGAGAAACAAGATTTTCTGAAGTGTGGCTGAAGCCCTTATGGAGGAGGAAGCTGCTCGGAGTCTGACACACTGACTTGACTGAAATACCAAACAAGTAGGTCAAACTTTAGAAAAAAAAAGAAGAAGAAAAAAAATGAATATCACAACAGCACTCAATCCAAGTAAAAACATGTAGAACTGACCTATCAGCCAGCAGACACGTTGATGTCCAAACAATGTCAAAAAACCAATACATTTTATGTCAGAATAATTTGATGTCAAAATGACATCTAATTGTTTAACATTGGCGTCAAAAATCGATTACAGGACAGTCATTTATCAAGGTAGTTTACATGCATTGTAGGAACACAAAATGCCATGTAGATAGGTCATTTGGAGTTGAAACTTTCAGTCAGATGAATAAAACTTTTCTTATATTAAAATATTTTTTGTGTCTTTTTTTAAATAATAAACTCACTGTGACATAAAGTTCCTAAAACAAGACAATGTTTTTTTTTGTCCTTGGACTTAAATAAATCAAGAAGCATTTGTTTTGCTTGTTTTAAGGAAAAACTCACTTAATTTTGGCATATTACTTGAGACAATAATTCTTATTTATATGGAAAATGCTTAATTTAAAAATTGTTAGATATTTGGAGTAAAAACAAGACAAAAACTCAAAGTAAGGAAAGCATTTTTTAAGTTTAGCTTAGCCCAGTCTTTTAAATATGATTGTGTAATTCCCAATACCTCGTTTGACTGTAGTTCTTTCCCTCATTAAAGCTGTTAAGTCTTAATAGAACACATTTAACATACCTTTAACGTACCTTTCTGTTTTCAGATCTTTGCATTTAAACGAAGTTTCTAACTTTGTGATTCTCCAAATGTGACATTGCTGTTATACATTGGTTCAGACAACTTAATTAAATTCAGGTTTATTTGTACTTTTTTACATTAATTATTGTTTTAAAGCAGCTTTAAAAAAGGTGCACAATATTGCATTACAAAACACAATGGCACATGTGATAGAAGGAATATTTTCCATATTAAAAGAAGTTTTTGTTCTAACCAACACCTGAAATTTATATTTTAGAAACGGTTTCTATTTTTTTTTAAACTCCTCATGTGCTTTATTCGGTGTTAAATGCTAACAATGTGAGTTTGATTGCCATTTTACATGACATTTATTGCCATATTACTGAAAGCAGCAGCATATAGTTCACCTCAGATCTTGAAAATAAAATAAACCATTTGAAATTTAACTTTAGAACTGTGACTCAGTGTAAACCAACATATATCAATGATTCAGCATGTACATCAAGAAGTTTAAAGGGCACCTATGATGAAAAATCTACTTTTCAAGCTGTTTGGACAGACATATGTGTAGGTATAGTGTATAGACCGTCATATTGGGGTGATATAAACACACTCAGTCCTTTTTTTTTTCAATTTAACAACATAAAAACGGTGGACCAATTGGAGCTGTTTTGAGATCGACTGCAACTTTACATAGAAGTGCGGTCCCCCCGCCCACCAATATTGATTGACAGATGTGCATTACCATCTCCTCAGTATGTTGTTTCACGTCCGCCATTTTCAGCGTGTGAGTCAAAGTGACGTCACCAAAGAAACACTCTGCTCTATTTTTAGATGGAAGGCTCATTGGGCTCAACATTCACCACTTTATCGCTCTCCTCCATGCCAGTGTTTGTGAGTTTTGGTGGGTTTGCATGCATGTGTACTTTTCATTGTGTCTTCCTTAAACTTCAGCGGTTTGCATTTCCCGCGGTCACAGAAGCTCCGTCATCTTAACTAGGTGCAGCTGGAAAGTGCGAGCGCGTTGCCTCACGTGCTTGTCCCTTCATTGGAAATAACGAACCAATGACGCGCAGCGCCATGCATTTCGCGTTGTCACGAGTGAAAGTGATGACCGTGGGGTTTGCTCACTATTCTGCCGCCAAGGTCGCCTCTATGGACGCGCTGGCCCTGCTCAGGACACTGTTCATATTTCTGCCGTGCCACAGAGCGTTATCTGAATAGTTTCATTTTAAATAACATGCGAATGTGCACGTTTGGTGTGCCGCGTCGTGGCTCTGAGCGACGCATTCGTTGTATGACGCCCTTTAGTTATAGCCTCAAGCAGGTCCTACACCAGAAGCACCGCTCGGCGACACGCAGCGTCGCGCCACACAGCGGCATGCATTTCTGAATTCTAAACATAAGTTTCTAACAGGTGACACACCGGCGCTGCAAGTGTGCGATATTTTCAACTGTCATGTGCGCGCCGTGTCGCGGTGCATCCAGTGTGTGATGCCCTTCAGTCAAAGTTAATTTAGTGTGCTTTATTAGTCTCGGTGAAGGCTACAAGTTCAGAGCTTTAAACTAGCACACAGCTGGCTGTAAAACTATACAAAGACACATGATTTTGTACTCTCTGCTTGGTCTGTGTCTGAGTCCTACATGTACGTCTGAATGCTGGTACTCTCATGTTGCTTCTCTCTGTCTGCCTGTCTATTGCAATGCACACAGCGGGGGAGCTCTTGGCTCCGCCCCCTTGTTAAGTTGGGCGGGAAGTCGAAACTAATTTTCATGTGAAGCAACACGCCCCTAAAACAGCAAACTGTGTACACGCCCCCAAAATGACACTTTTTAACACATCATAATAAAAAAATCTGAATTGTGTTTTGAACTGAACCTAAACTGGCACACTCAGAAGAACCATAATATTAATATTACCTCTTAAAAAAGGGGTAAAATAGGTGCCCTTTAATATGTATTAATTTGATTATAAAGCTTACAAATTAGTTGGAGTGCAGTGAGTGCACTATTCTGTGCTTCTAAATGTCTGTATTTAGATTTCTAACAGCCAAATTGTTTATCACTGCAAATCTCATCATGTAGTGTGTTGTTAGGACACCTAATGTTTACATTGGTAAAATTTATATCATTTGCTACTTAATAACCTCATGTGGAACATTGAATCGATGTCTCATTTGAGAGTCTTCTACTGTCTGCATTTTGGTCACATATGCTTTGAGAGCCTTTCTGACTGAATGAGTGAACAACGTGGTTTTCCACAAAGGCAACCAGGGGTGCTGAAACATAATTGGCTAAACTGGCATTGGTTGGGTTAAAGGGACCAAAACAAAAACGGATGTTCTGGCACGTAACGCATATTTTGGAAGCAGAATATCTGACATACAGAACACTTACATACAGCACCTTAAACATAGCCATCAGCAGCCATTTATGCTAATGTCATTAAAAAAGCGGCAAACAAAATACATGTTTATTTATGGTTCATAGTTTAATTAGCTTACAGAGTGTAAGGCCTTCTTTAATAGTACACACTACCTCAAGTTACATCCTTGTTGAGTGATTTCCAAGATATCAGCATTGAATTTAAATAAAAATTACTATACTTGTGCAATATATAAGACGAGCAAACAAATCCACAAGACTGTCATAAAACTAAACAATAATAATTGAAAAACTCTATACGAGTAGTAGGTGTTTTCGAATGCAGTCTAAGTAATACAGAGTTACATATTGTAAGATAATCTCTGTTAAAGGTCTTAATTAGCTGGATCAGGTGCATTTAATTAAGGTTTATCTAAATTGTGCAAGGCTGTGACCTTCCAGTGACTGAGTTTGACACCTACTTAATGGTCTCATTGACTTTTGCAAGTCCAGATAAGCTATTAAGTGTGCCATTCAAGACTGGACCTCACTTGATTAATCATTCAATTATTTTCCTTAGGCTTAGTCTCTAATTCAGAGGTCGCCACTGCGGAATGAACAGCCAACTATTCCAACATATGTTTTAACTGGCCGCAGCCCAGTACTAGGAAACACCCATACACACTCATTCACACATACACTGATACACTATGGACAATTTAGCTTACTTAATTCATCTATAGTGCATATCTTTGGACTGTGGGGGAAACCGGAGCACCCAGAGGAAACCCACGCCAACACTGGGAGATCATGCAAACTTCACACAGAACTGTCAACTGGCCCAGCCACAACTCAAACCAGCGACCTTATTGCTTTGTGGGGTGACAGTGCTAACCACTGAGCCTCCCAGTTTTAATCAATAGCACGCAAGTACAAACAAGTGCACACTGCTTTTGTAGTCCTTTAATCACCATTTTTAGAAAACCACTCAGATTCAGGGACCAGAACTAATATTGGTACTTCTTCTTTTAAGTTAGTAACATTTCACAGTACATTTCAAACAGGATTTCACCCTTCATAGGGCACTTTGGAGTGAAATCAATCATGTAAGCTATATTGAATTTTCGTTCCAAACAGAAGTGCTCAAAACTGGCCACTTCGAAGGAGACAGTCAAAAAAAGAAAATGGCAGAAACATATTGCTTGGTGTTTAGTTTCCAGTGATAAGCTAGTAGTTAGCTAAATCTTATTTCAAGAATGATAGCACAAAAAAGGCCACCAGCTACATAACTTTACTATAATTTACATTTGGCCATTTAGACAACGCAGGCTCATTCTGAAAAACGTACCGCTATATACATTTCTGGAGAGCACCAAATATGTCCCAGGAGCAATGTTTTTTTTGTTTTGTTTTTTTTTGCAGTTTTTGTTTTCGTGAATCCATCAGAGGCCGCTGTGTAAGCTTTTTCAGATCTCAAATTTCTCTTGCGAGTGCCTGCTCTTCTCGTGTAAATCCACCAGAGGCCGCTGTCGACTGACCAATCGACTGACCCAGCCTCCTCATTCCCCAAACCCAAGTTTTAACAAGCAATCCAGAAAAAGAAAAGCCCTCGCCTGATTTATACCACATTTTCAGAATTGACCTCATTCTCACCCTGTTATTTACTTGTTTATTTAATTTTTTGGCTTCTGTTTTTGTCTTACCTGCTTTCTGGAACCGTTCTTCACCGGACTCAAACCCTGTCATCGTGGTCGACTCCTCTTTGCATCTTCATGGCGAGCTGTGAAAACAGTCCATACTGAGGTAAGCGGTCAGCTGGTGAGTGCAAAAAAGTCATACCGCCCCATAGCATTTGCTTTAAGGACAAAATGCAGCCATGCATACTTTTGGCTACATAATTTTCAATCATCCGAAATGTACATAAGGGTACATTTTCAGAATGAGTTTATGTTGTATTTAGAAGATGCTTTTGTTGAAAGGAATAGCAAAATGCAATAATTTCCTCTGCAAATTCTAACCTTTTATGTTAATTTATGTCCAGTCCTCTTTTAATGAGTTTAGGAACTGTTATGTGATAAAATCTCAAATTGCTTGTATTTGTTGATTCTGGCACCCAACAACACAACAGAATGACTTTCTACAGTTTACTCTGTGCTGGTTTTTATTACCATCTCCAGATTTTTCCACAAGTTGTCTCCAGCTAATGCTGTGACATAAGAACTAAACTTGTCAATAAAATCTATAATAATTACAATAATATGGAATGCAAAATTACATCAAAATAAACTACAGATAAATCATGTAAATCTGAATCAACATTTAGGTGTATCCTGGAATCTCATTCCTATTCAAAAACGTAATCCATACCCCTAACCCTAACCCTAAATTATTCCCAAAATCAGAGAACATTATTAGTTGGATAAGAACAATGTGGAAGCACATAACCCTTACTATAAGTCTAAACTTAACATAAACTGTAAACTTATCCCATAAATCTGATTGGCTGATTGGAAGGTTGATGCCAGAAAATGTCCTACTTGGTGAAATCACACAAACTCTCCATCTACACTCACTCATTTTATAAGGTTCACCTGTCCAACTTCTCATTAATGCAAATTTCTAATCAGCCAATCATATGGCAGCAAATCAATGGATTTTGGCATGTAGACATGGTCAAGACAAACTGCTGCAGTTCAAACTGAGCATCAGAATGAGGAAGAAAGGTGATTTAAGTGTCTTTGAACGTGGCATGGTTGTTGGTGGCAGACGGGCTGATCTACTGGGATTTTCACGCAAAACCATATCTAGGGTTTACAGAGAATGGTCCGAAAAAGAGAAAATGAGTAAGCGGCAGTTCTGTGGGCGCAAATGCCTTGTTGATGCCAGAGGTCAGAGAAGAATGGCCAGACTGGTTGCAGCTGATAAAAAATGCAACAGTAACTCAAATAACCACTTGTTACAACTGAGGTATGCAGAAGAGCATCTCTAAATGCACAACACGTCGAACCTTGAGGCAGATGGGCTACAGCAGCAGAAGACCACACTGGGTGCCACTCCTGTTAGCTAAGAACAGGAAACTGAGGCTGCAATTTGCACAGGCTTACCAAAATTGGACAATAGTAGATTGAAAAAACGTTGCCTGGTCTGATGAGTCTTGATTTCTGCTGCGACATTTGGATAAATTTGGCATCAACAACATGAAAGCATGGATCCATCCTGCCTTGTATCAATGGTTCAGGCTAGTGCTGGTGGTGTGATGGTGTTGGGGATATTTTCTTTGCACACTTTGAGCCTATTGGTACCAATTGAACATCGTGTCAGCGCCACAGCCTACCTGAGTATTGTTGCTGACAATGTCCAACCCTTTATCACCACAGTGTACCCATCTTCTGATGGCCGCTTCCAGCAGATTAATGCATCATGTCATGAAGTGAGAATCATCTCAAACTGGTTTCTTGAACATGACAATGTGTTCACTGTATTTAAATGCTCTCCACAGTCACCAGACCTCAATCCAATAGAGCACCTTTGGGATGTGGTGGAACAGGAGATTCGCATCATGGATGTGCAGCCGACAAATCTGCAGCAACTGCGTGATGCTATCATGTCAATATGGACCAAATTCTATGAGGAATTTTTCCAGTACCTTGTTGAAGCTATGCCAAAAAGGGTTAAGGCAGTTCTAAAGGCAAAAAGGGGTCCAACTCAGTACTAGTAAAGTGTACTTAAAAAGGGGACCTGTAAGTGTATAGCTCTCCAGCCAAGTTCTAGAGAAAAAAAATAACACTGTATATTACTTTCCATTGCATTACATTCATAATTCACATAAGCAGTTCTACATGGACCACAGCTGGAAGTGCTTCATCCTGTGCTGATGATATCAAAGCACTCTGACAGCACCTTTGCCTTGCTCTTGCCTCAAATGTACCTGCATGAAGAGGCTACTGTACAGACCAGGGAGAGAAACAGTGTGTAAGAGCCTTCAGTTCCAGCAGCTTGTGAGAGACACTGTGTGAAGCCTCACTTAACTAGTGCACTGGGGGGTGGATTTTCCCTATGGTGGTTCATAAGTGGCATGGTGGGAAGTTTATTGCACCACTGTGAAAAATGCAGCTTGGCTTCCAGATTAAGCCCCAGGATTTTTTCATGCAGAGCTCACAAACATGGTAAGCGTCATTTGCAGTGTCATGTCCCCATTGCTGTTATTTTTTTTGCCATGGCTGATGGTGCCCCATCTCTTTATGAAAACGTTCACAGCAGGGACTTATCTAATACAGAGAAAAATCAGCCAAAAATGAATCTCTACAGAAGTTTTAGTTTGTTGTATGCTACAGTCCGTCACAGTGGTGTGTTCAGTCCTGATCCTGGAGGGTCAATGTGCTGCAGGGGTTTGCTGCAAAGACCATTGCTTCATTCCAATTTGCATACTATCCGTCCTAAATAGTATTTAAAAACAGAATTAGTATGTTCCAAACCACAGTATGTTGAAAAGAGTATGCCAAAGGTTCCCAGATGGTGTACAATTTCTGGTAAAATTTCCAAGTGTAGAACCGTCCATACTTTAACCGCTGATATTGCCCACAATACATTGTGCATTGGACGTGAATTTGATTAGTACTACAAACACGGGCAAAAAGTGTTTATGAATTACAAACATGGCGGACACACGAGACCAACCGTTGAGTACAGAGGCCATATGATTATGTATAATATATGATTATTATAATTAATGTCTTGCCAACTGGAACATGATTCAATCGCGTTTTCCGTGTTTCATCTGCAACAACAACATGAACTTATAAGTCGTGTTTGGACATTAACGTCTGAATACATGATTATACAAAGAAATCGCATAATTCAATACAATATAGTATGCTAAAAACAGTATGCGTGCTGAGTAGTATGTCTGAAAATAAGTATGTTAGAAAACCCGGATGACCTCGGCAAGATTCTGGAGTGCACATCTGATGGACGTTATGCTATCCCATGATGCCACATCGAAGAATTCATGAATGGGTGTAAAGTGACGCAACTGACACAGGTAGGTCACGTGATAATGACAAATAGAGTATGAAAAAAAAACTCACTTAATATTGGCATATTATTTCTGAAAACATTATATTTTGCTTGCCTAGAAAATGCTTCTCAATTTAAGTATTTGTAGATATTTGGACTAGAAACAAGACAAAAAAATCTAAATAAGAAAAGCATTTTTTTTGCAGTGTAGTGTTGAATTAACACTGTCAGTTGTACTGTGTAGGACTATTACAGACCATTCCACACCGCTGATCTGTTGTCACCTTATTTCTTATCAGCACAGCAGTGCCAGGAAGCTGCAATGTATTTTTAAAAAGTGCCTTTACAAGACTACCAGACTAATCTTTCTAAAGCATGAAAATCAATGCCCTGCTTGCCCCCCTCTGCAGGAATTATGCAGCATCTCACACTTTGCTTGGCGAGTACAGAGATCTGATCTAATATACGTTGACCCGCTAATGTTAGAGCAGCAAAAGTTCAAGGCTTTGCCAACATGGCATTTAATATGTGTTCAAGACAAATGGAGGCCCCAAAGCAGTGCATTAACCTGATGGAAAGAGTGGCCTGGGTGCTATTAATAAAATAAAAACATATTCATTTTGATATTCTGTATTATTCAAAAAATCTTTATAAGCTAACATATTTACATTAAAATCTTTACAACTACCAATCATTTTTCTCTAAAAACAAAATTACACCAACATAGATATTGCAATGTATGAAAATGCTTACAGTTCCTTCACTACATCTTCACACGATATTCTTGTAGTATGGCATTTAATTTTATTTAGGCCATTTATAATCCAGTAACAGCATTCTTGAGGGTCAATATTGCAACCAAATGTTATATATTGATAATTTTTTCTATACTTATCTTGAAAGGATTATTGAGATCGCCAGTATTGACATTTTTATGCATTCCAATTTCAGATTTTGACTGAACACGTTCTCTTGATACTTGAATAACACACTGGACCAAAACGAACGATTTTAGAAACAAAAGAAGTGTAAATGTTCATACATAAATGCGGTATGACCTTGTAAATGAATTGCTATTGGTATTGAGTGGTATTGACCTTCCATTCAATATTCACAAGATGTTTTCTTCTTTTGAAATGTGTACATTTTATTAGCAAATTCAAAAAATTAATGCTGTTGTAAGGCTCTTTAATGAATTACAACAGATTGCTGTATAGATGCCCCAGATCAACTGGCAAAATAACACAACTGAATGCCTGAATGTCTCATTTAATTATGTCTCATATAATCACTCAGTGTTTCAATCATGAAAGACATCAATAAAACAATGAGCCACCTAACATACACCGTATAAGAAAATTATATGATCAGTAAGTGAAGGCAAAATTTATTTTTGCTAATTATAATTAAACTAATAGTTAATAATGTTTCTGATTTTTTTTTAAGTTATACAAGCTGTTTTATATAATTTCACATATTTTAAGTCAAGTTATATAGGGCGTCATGGCGGCTCAGTGGTTAGGACTGTTATCTCACAGCAAGAAGGTTGCCAGTTTGAGTTGGCGGTTCATTCCACTCTGACTAAGCCAAAACTATGATTGATAGTAAATCATATTTTATTTGATATTTTTCAAGACACTTCTATACAGCTTAAAGTGACATTTAAAGGCTTAACTAGGTTAATTAGGTTAACTAGGCAGGTTAGGGTAATTAGGCAAGTTATTGTATAATAATGGTTTGTTCTGTAGACTATTGAAAAAAATAGCTTAAAGTGGTTAATTTTTGACCTTAAAATGTTTTTAAAAAATTTAAAACTGCTTTTATTCTAGCCGAAATAAAACAAATAAAACTTTCTGCAGAAGAAAAAATATTATCAGATATACTGTGAAAATTTCCTTGTTCAACATCATTTGGGAAATATTAAAAAAAAATTCAAAGTAGGGCTAATAATTCTGACGTCAACTGTATATATATATATATATATACACATACAGTGGTGTGAAAAAGTGTTTGCTTTTTACAAAATACAAAACTACAACCTTGTGTGCAAAAAGTCCCCTTAACACCCCTTTTGCCCCCTAAACTTAATAACTGGTTGTGCCACCAACAGCTACAATCAAGCGTTTTCACATTTGCAATGAGTCAACTAACAGATGGCCGGACATTCATCTTGAGGATATTTTGGTAAGCAGCAGAATTCATGGTCCAATTCTTCCAAGTCGTGAAGCAGCAATACACCCCAGACCAACACTATCACCACCTCATTTTACTGTTGGTTTGATTTGACATTTTACTGTTCTTAGCTGACAGGAGTGGCACCCGGTTTGGTCTTCTGCTGCTGTAGCCCATTCGCCTCAGAGTTGGACGTGTTGTGCATTCAGAGATGCTCTTCTGCATACCTCGGTTTTAACGAGTGGTTATTTGAGTTACTGTTGCTGTTCTATCAGCTCGAACCAGTCTGGCTATTCTCATCTGACCTCTTGACCTTGGCTGATTAGAAATTTGCGTTAATGAGCAGTTGGACAGGTGTACCTAATAAAGTGGCCAGTGAGTGTATATAATTGTGCCTTAATCCCCTAATCAACAAAAATCATTCATTCATTCATTTTCTTTTCGGCTCAGTCCCTTTATTAATCAGGGGTCGCCACAGTGGAATTAATCGGCAACTTATCCAGATTAAGTTTTACGCAGCGGATGCCCTTCCAGCTGCAACCCATCACTGGGAAACATCCATACACACTCATTCACACACATGCACTATGCCTTCCAGAGAGTTTAGCCCTTCCAGACAATTTAGTCTACCCAATTCACCTATACCACATGTTTTCGGACATGTGGGGGAAACTGGAGCACCCATAGGAAACCTATGCGAACACAGAAACGGCAACTGACCCAGCCGAGGCTCGAACCAGCGACCTTCGTGCCGTAAGGCGAACGTGCTACCCACTTCGCCACCATGCAGCCCTGAACAAAAATCTACAAAAGAAGCATCAAAGAAGAAATTCACATATAAAGCACTTAACAGAAAATAAATCCATGAATGTGCTAGTTTTGCAACACACAATAGGTCACTACATGATTTAGTAGACTTTAAGCATACGCACAATGGTCATCTTGGTGAGAGTATAGAATAGATACTGCCGTTATATAACCTAAGTGGGCAACCGAATTGCAGATTTCATTTATCCAAATTCATCCAAAATCTCATGTGCCAACTAAATCTCAAGAACTTGCTCACAGCCGGTATCATTACAGAACAGAAGAGAGGAGGTTTTATGAAATGAAATGGATTAAATTACTCTGCATGGTCGCTTTCATTATGTATTTCAATAGTACGACCAGCAAGAGACCAGCAATAAGTACATTCTATGAACCTTTACTATCAATGGGCTCCGCTGCGTGTCTATGCTTTACCCAGCATTTGGTAGCTGGTAGCACACATTTTCAACTCACAGTTCCAAGGGAGTGTGCAATTGTTCTGGTCAGACATGGTTAATCTCTACTGTAGCCCCAACAATCATGCATGACGTAAATAAAATACAAAAATAACACACCTTGTCCACACAAACTCAGGTTTTTCAAACTGCATTTTGACATGGTTTGTGCGTTTGTCCCAGTCTGATCTCACGAGGACACATAAGTATTTTACATTTTACCAGTTTAGTGTTTAGTTCAGTCGTATGAAAATGTACGATTTTAAAAAGGAGGTGTGGCACCTAACCCCACCCCTAACCCCAACCGTCATTGGGTGATGAGCAAATCGTACTAATTTGTACGAATTAGATCGTACGAATTCATACGAATTAGCCACTAAATCAAAAAGTTACAAATTGCCGTGAGATTGCGTTGGTTTGTCCACACAAAAATGCAGCTGAAACTTACTAAAAAACCCCAGCCATGGTGAAGATTTTACGAAACTCTGATTACAGTGTTGTCATGTGGCCACTAAAATGTTTGTGAGTTTGTGTCTCATGATGTCAGCGTGTGTGTCGTTTTCTCCCTTTTGATTGGCCAACATGGCTGGGTTCACACCAAGCACTGAAGACAGGATTAAAACAAATTCCACCAAACACATCATGTATCCATGCCGGTTGCACCATTGGATGGTATTTTACCTCTGTTCTCAACATTGCATTGACTTTTATGCAGTGTACTCAAGCACATACTTAATGTGCATTTGGTGTAAACCCAGCATGAAAGGCTTTTATCACCGCCTGTTGGTCCGACTCACACTTAACATTGATTTACGGTGCATTTTTGCTTTTTCACGTGGACAGAGGTTGTTTTTTTTAAACAAGGACAGGTAAGAAAGGTTTGTAAAAATACTTGTGTACGTGTCAAATACAATTAAAACGTCCTATTGAAAAATAAATTAAGTTCAATAGAAAAGGGCCTATTATTGATTGCGAACAGGTGTGGCAGTAATCAGGCCTGGGTGTGGCTGGAGAAATTGAACTCAGGTGTGATAAACCAGGGGTATAAAACAACTTTTTAAACACAGGGCTATGTTGTTTAAGGGTTCTTTCACATCTGTAGTTCGCTTTACTTGGTCCAGACCAAGGGCAATAAATGACACATTGTAGCATTTTCTGCCACCTTTGGGTCGCTTTCACACCACACTGTTTGCTTTGGTCCGAACCAGTTGAAAAGAACTAAAATGCATTCATTTGACAAAATCCACATCACTCATTGGCCAGATGTTGTTGAACATATTTCCTAAACTGCTTTTCGATTGGTTAGAATTCACGTGCGGGAAAATGCCAATGGAACTCCCGCAAATAAACAAACTGGCAGACACAAAATTATGCTTTTAACTATGGAGGGACGACTGCGCTGGCTGATTGTATCCCTGCTCATAGTATACTATATAGTTTGTATACGTCACTTTAGGCAAACTATACATTTCGAGAATGAAGCGCGGCTGTGGTTGGAAAGCAATGTTTTAAGGCATTTTAAGGTAAAAAAGGCGCAGTACTTTTTGCAGTTGGGTCTGTTTTAGTTCGGACCATGTTCTCACCACAAACGATCCACCCCAGGGTTCGTTTGAAAGCATACAAAGACCACCTCTTCAAGGAGGTCTCGGTATGCTTTTTTGGTCTGCTTTTGGTGTGAACTCAAGTACGATTGCTACATTCACACCTTCCCAAACGAACCGTACCAAAAGGGAAGATGAACTCTAGTGCGATTCAACCAAACTAAATAAGACAGGTGTGAAAGCACCCTAAGAACTGTTTTTTTTCCCTTAAAGGTGCTGTATGTAAGTTTTTGACTCTTATAAAGCATAAAAATTCCATAATATGTGTGCAGATATTTAAGAAACATCCCAAGTGAACATATTTGTTTAACTGAAAAACAATGCTGAAGTTAGATATTCTGCTTTAAAAATGTTTTTTCTTTGCCGGAACTGGTGTCTTTGTTTAGTTAAATTTAACCTGTCAATGCCAGTTTAGCCAATTATATTTCAGCACCCCGGGTTGCCTCGTTGGAAAATAGCGTCTTTTTTATTAATTCATTCAGAAAGGCTCTGAAAGCATGCGTTTGCGATTGAAATGAGACAGATTCAGTTCTACATGAGGTTATTAATTAGCAAATGATTTAAATATTACGACCGTAAACATTAGGTGAGCAGGTTATTGTAACTGCGTGTCCTAACAACACGCTTCGTGATGAGATACGCAGTGATGAGCAGTTTGGCTGTTTGCACCAGACGAAACACGACAGAATTTTAAATACAGCCTTTCAGAAGCACAGAATATGCACTCATTCACAAAATGGTAAGGTTTAGAATCTATTTAATACATGTTAACCCTCTTTAACATCATTAAATGTAGATGCTGAATCACTCATATGTGTTTAGTTCTGAAGTTTAATTTCAAACGGTTTATTGTATTTTTCATTTGAGGTGAACTATCTGCTGCTGCTTTCAGTATATGGCAATAAATGTC
This sequence comes from Danio tinwini, assembly GCA_903798205.1. Lineage (NCBI taxonomy): Eukaryota > Metazoa > Chordata > Actinopteri > Cypriniformes > Danionidae > Danio > Danio tinwini. The sequence continues at coordinate 104,511 of CAIGQZ010005140.1, forward strand.
CTGTAAAATGGCATTCAAACTCACATTGTTAGCATTTAGCACTTAATAAAGCACACAAGGTTTACCTGAGGTGATCACTGTCATAGGTTTCTGTTGTTGAGCTGTGAGAAATAGAAGCCGTTTCTAATATATCAATTTGAGGTGTTGGTTAGAACCAAAACTCCTTTTAGTATGGAAAATATTCCCTCTATCGCGTGCCGTTGCTTTTATTTAGAACACAGTTTAAATCACTCGCTCCTGTACTCAATCTGGCAACCTGCGCTTGTGTTTGTTTTGATCCAGGAGTGCAACCATAGTTCAACCACTAGGTGTCAAACTTACATACTGCACCTTTAATAAAGAAAACATTGGCGACACGGTGGCGCAGTGGGTATCGATGCCGCCTCACAGCAAGAAGATAATAATAGGTCCCCTTTAAACTAATTACTCTTCTTTTAGCTATATTTGTTTTGCCTGCCATCATTTCGTTTATGTTATTTGGTATGACCTCTTGTATTGTTTTTATGCGATACATGTTTGTTACATTGAATTATGGGGATTGTCCTATAAATAAAATAAAATACACAAAAAGGCATTGTGAGATTCTTCCACTCTGATCTCTCTAACCTAAATACTTGTTTTTAGGACACAATGAATTTGGGCCAGTGCATCGCCTGCAGCTCAGGTCTTTCTTTTTGTACACCCACCGTCAAAAAGCAGAACGTCCAGAACTTGTGCTTATCTACTAAAGGACACTCAAAGAAAAGCAGTAGGTTATCAGTCTCACATATA
>CAIGQZ010005140.1:105681-135804 GCA_903798205.1 Danio tinwini
TTTAGTTTACATATTAATACATCATTATTCATGTACTGTTATTGTAAAGTGTTACCAATAGTTTATTAACACTTTTGGGTTCTGTACTGTTACCCCCATGTTGTCAAAGTCAGGCCAGGTTCTCTACACTCTCAAGCCGCGGTCACATTGCACTTTTCTCCCTGTAGACTTCAAATCATACACACGCGAATGCAGCAGACCGGAAACGAAACCTCATGTGACAAAATTTGCAGTTCGCTGCATTGCAAAGTTTAAGCTTGGTGAAATCTGACCTGCAATATCGCATCACATGACTGCGTGAGACCAATCAAAGATCAAAACAAGACCTCTCTGCACAAAAAGTTTAAAATATGGACCAATCGCTTGCTTTGTTTTAATGTCTAATTATCTTGTTTAATCCCGCCCCTTCTCGCAGAGACATACAACAGAATTTTGCAAGTTCAAACTCTAGTGTGACTGCGGCATAAAGCTGCGGTCACACTACAGTTAGAGCATGAGAAATTCTGTTGTACTGCGCTGCCTTTTACCTTGGCATCATTTCTTTACAGGTCTTGGATCGCATCAATGGGGTTGTATAATCTCTAGAGGCCTCAGGATGAGTATTCCCAAGTGGAAATAGAGAATAAAGAAATAATTAGCGTAGCTGCTGTTCATAGTGAATTTAAACACGAGGTGCAAATAAGCATGGGACGATAACCGTTTTCAAAGGTATACCGCAGTTTTTAAAAGTCAAGGTTTTAAAACCACCAAAAATTTTGGTAATACCATTCCTAAGGTATGTGTAAGATTTATTTCTTTTTATTTATTAATTTTTTTTAGGACAACAGTATCTCCAGCAGAAAAGATATCCAAAAATGCTGTTTAAATGGTAAAAAAATCTGAGTTTTAAGACAGCAATTTATTTGAATTATTTAGCCTGATGTTTTTTGTTCCAAAACATTTTTAATGTTTCCCAAAATAAAATATATTGTGTAAAATATATTGTAATAAAAATATATTGTACATAAGAACATATTTTAGAGCAGTAATCACAATACAGTGATATCGTGAAACCGTGATATTTTTATTCAAGATTATCATACCGTCAGAATCTTATACCGGCCCATGTCTAGGTGCAAAAATGAACACAATTTGTATGTACTGTATAATTTTTTTATCAGCTGAAATCTAGAAAAATCTATGCAATTGATGGAGCTTCACATGAATTTAAAGGATTCCCCTCACATTTCATAACAGGTTGATGTTATTCACACGGATACGTCACACTGACCTACAACTCCACACTGTGCCTTGTACATCAATACACTCTAATCAGTATTCATTGTTTCTGAACTCCCACAAACACCTTAACTGCAACCCTGAGTTTTCTCCAGAGAACGTGCATGTCACTATATCCTGAATTGAAATGATTCCACGTGAACACACGCACAAAGGAATTATAGTATTGTTTCTTCTGTAGTGAGTGAGATGGGCCCGAGAGCGTGGAGAAGCTGCAGGTGTGAGTAGGTCACCGGCGGATGTTCAAGGCTGACCCACGGGATTAATGCGGGGACTGAACACAGTATGTTGTGTTTATATTTTACTGTAAGTACATTGTAGTTAAGGACACTTAATATTAAGTGGGACCAAAATATTAAAAATCTATTTATCTGGTAGCAATAGCTTCTTATGTTACCAGCAGCCTATTTTCCCTCTTTACAATTTGAGAAGACCACAAATAAATACTAGCTGGCGTGTTGTGATTTGGCTCCAGCTCAGATTCTCTCTCTCTCACCTGCTTAATCATAAAGGGACGTGGACAGATGTAAAGGGAACAGGAAATGAGATTACCTGGCCCAATTCGTCCCTCATGACTGCTGTTACATGACTGCGCTAACCTCTTATTAATGCAGAATGCAAGTATTTCAGTGCAAGTCATTGTCGCACAGTCTCAGAAACAGATAATAGCGTATGCAGAGCAAACAATAATGCTGTTCGGCAAATCTCTTTAATTTTAAAGTGCCTTAACGGACCACCATGATCTCTTGGTGAGCTGTGGAGACAATAACAATGGCTCCGATGCTTTATAAAAGCTGCTGCAAGTTAGTTCTCGCAAGTGAAAGAGAAAAATTGACTGAGATGGAGACGAAGATGAGATTCCTGGTGAAAAAGACAGGCAATAAACACAACGAAGGAAAATAAGTTAGAAGAGGAAATGGAAGTCCTCCAAAAAACAATAGAGAAAGCATAAAAAGGGGTTGATAATAATGGGTGATAAGAAGAGAGAACTAAAGAAGGGAGCTGGCTGAGATGAGATAGCAGGAAGCATTCAGCCTGTCAGCTTTCAGATGGATGCCAGAGGAAACTCTCAATGGTGGGGCTCACAGCTGCTAGCGTTTATTGATCTGCGCAGAGCTGTCAAATCCATCCAACATGTTTGACAACTCTGACACATCACCGTCGTGTCGAATCCTGCGTTGGGGGCAGAGGTGATTGTAGGATTTCAGTTTTAGGGGGCTCAGCCTTCTAACTGAGTTGGTGGCTCAGAGGAATGTTTCTTGCTTTATGTGTGAGGTCAAGTATTAATCCTGTGGTCTTTTAACATAAGTTGTAAAAAGTTGCTGTTAAATTCCTCACATTTGACGTTTTAAAAAGTTGGTGGTAAAAACAGTTTTTTTTTTTTATTTTATAATTATTTTTTAGGGGTTTTCACCTTTGTTGACAGGACAGTGGAGATTTACAGACAGGAAAGTATGGGGAGCAGAGAGAGGGGAAGGATCGGCAAAGGACCTCGAGCCGGGAATCAAACTCGGGTCGCCGCAAGCACCTGGGTGCTATATGTCAACGCACTTATCACTAGGCTATTGGCGCCAACCTGAGTAAGTCTTTTTAACGTCTGTCTCTTTAAATGCAAATGAGCTGATGGTTGCATCCCAAATCACATACTTCCATATTATATAGTATGTAAAAACAGCAGGCTCTATTTATTGATCTAAGTGCATGGTCTAAAGCACTTAGGGCGTGTCTGAATTAGTTTTTAATAATCTAAGGATGGGGAAAAGGTTGTCGCCCTACTTGTGGTCTAAAAGCCCTTATTTTCTTAATGATCTTTGGGAGTTTTTCGGGCATAACATACATTAAATCAATCAAAATCTCATGTCCCTTTTCCTTTAAGAGAGAGTTGCAGTTGTTATTTACATGGCAGACGTGCGTGAGGTTAAAGACTATCTATAGAATGAGTCGGATTTCACCTAAGTCCCCTGAGGTAAAAAAAAGGTGCATTGTTTGTGAGTTGGCAACTGTAATAGACCACACCGTTGACTGACTAAAAGCTAGTCAAAAATCAGTGGTGCATTTTTTTGTTTTGTTACTTAAAAAGTGCATTAGTGATAGATGTGTCCAAAGCATGCATTCATGTTGCTTATTACACACACAGGGATGCGCAGCAGCACAGAAATATCTTTAAATATGAAAAATAATAATGATTAAAAGATTATCATTGTCTTTATAAATAAAATGGCAGACGTGCGTGAGGTTAAAGACCATCTATAGCAGGGGTCATCAACTATATTTGTCAGAGGGCCAGAGTTTTACTAGACAGTCTCCCTGGGGGCCGGACCCCCAAGAAGAAAATCAAATAAAAATCTCTTTTTGGCTTAACATTATAATAACATATATGTTTAATGTTTATACTTCAATTTCATTACAAAACTGAAGGCATTTGATTCAGGCTCACATCACCTATACCACAATCAACCACTAGGAGTGATAGATATTTTGCCTCAACTCAATTAGGCTGTCAACAAGAGAAAATGCAACTTTAGATATTGATTAAGCACTGCGAGTAGCCCGTTTCAGCATTGTGATTTGAATTCAAGCCCACTTAACGTTTCATTTGATGTGCGAACATTATTTGTGACCTGTTTTGTTCTGGTACCAGGTTATTTATTTACCATGCTATTTTAAGTTGTGCCAGATTGTTTTTACTCCTTTTTTTAGTCCTGAGGCAGACATCCCAAGTCTCCAGAAAGTTCTGTGAGTCTGCCGCATATGCATAGAGACTGCCGGATGCCTGCAAAAGAATGATAATCTCCCGGAAATCGCGCATCTCCCTCCCGCTCCTCAAATACGTCGCGCACCCCTCTCCACCGCATCCCTCCTTGCTCTTCATAACACACACGTCTCGCGCACTCTGCCTACACCCCACCCGGTCTTCACTTACGCTAAAACCAGTTTAAAAACAATAAATGCTTAACGCGCATAGTCTGTCTGAGTCTGTCCTCATTTCGAAGTGTAGCCTAAATATAGTCATAAATGGTGGTTATTCTGACAAGAGACTCAGCTGTTGTTAATTTTAGTTGCTTTAATAGTTTGGACCACTATTTTCTTTTTGATCCTCACAATTTTGGAATCCAGTCGCGGGCCGGATTGAACGGCTTAGCAGGCCTGATTTGGCCCACGGGCTGACAGTTGATGATCAGTGGTCTATAGAATGAGTCGCATTCCACAAGTCCCCTGAGGTGAAAACAGTGTTGCTAGATTGGAAATGTCAAAGTATCATTCTAGAACCTCAAAATTATTGTAATTGGAGGAAAATTATCGTACACGAGTCAAACGGAGTGTATACAGATATTATCTAGACAAATAGCGTTTTTGGACTGCAACATAGTGCTGGTGTGCACAAGCCCATTCACAGCATCTGTAATGAGCTGATTTTGTGGCTGTGTTTTAATGAGATAAACTTTTTGGAAAAAGCACGTTCACGTAACGCATTTGAATGGGGAAAACGAGAACATCAAGGGCAAACTCCCGTCCTTCTCACTTTCCTTTTCAGCACTAATTTTTTAAACTTTGTTGCTTAAACAATCGACCTCTACCTGAAAAAAATACTAAGAATGGCCGTGCACAGCAGGAATGTTACCTCGTGAGAGAGAGCTATTCTCCACATTGATTGGCTGAGAAAATGTGACGTAAGATGGCATAGAAAACGTGCCCAACTCCACCTTCTCCTCACAGACAGACAAAAGATGCAGCTTGGTCAATAAGTTTAGAAGCCCTAAGATAACAATGAAATTCTGTTTAAATGCCATAAAACTCTGAGATTATCATGCATTATAGGATTTTTTTTAAATTATTGATCGTACAGAGGTTGAAATTATCGTACAAATACGATAATTATCGTACAAATACGATAATTAACGTACGTCTGGCAACGCTGGGTGAAAAAGGTGTTGGAGAAGGTAACAATTTGTATATTTATAAAGACAATGATAATCTTTTACATTTTAATCATTTTAGTAAAGTGAATAAAAATTGTGTGATCAATTTGGAGAATTGTGTTTAACACTTAGGCTCAATCCCAATTCTACCCCTTAGCCCTTCGCCTTCCCCCCCCCTCATGTGAAGTGGTAGGGGTGACCCAATTCTCTTTAGCTTGAAGGCGTAAGGGCTAAAAGGAAGATAGCCCTTGAAACTGAGATTTTTCAGGACCACACTCGAAACCAAGGAGTATGAAAATTTCCCAGAATACACCATCTACAACGACTGCATGGTTGCACACGGAAGTCAGGAGGTGCATAAATTAGTATTTTTTGTCATTATTACGAATTTTTACAACAAACAAGCATGTTTTAATACACTCAATGCTAAATTTTGCTATCTATAATCCCTAATAACTCCTGTATAGCAGTCCCCTAACTTACGTTCACATCAGACACTCGAATACTCTGTCAGAAAAGTCTAGTGGATAGGAATGACCATTTTACAGTGTTTGCTATAATGTTAATGTTGTTTGTGTGCGCTTACACAGATGAATATGGCCGCGGTGTAAATGCACAGTACAGTTACGCTCTCTTTGTCACATTATATGGTTATGATAACGTGATATCATTGCCTTCAGTGATTTCCTGATGATAAATTCCAAAAAAATAACATAATTACAGCAACATCTTACATGAAGCAAGAGATCGCGATGATATATGATGACATGTGTAGGTGTTGTAGTGCTGTCCTATTTCTTAGGGGTATATTTTGAAGCCCTTCCCCTTCACACTCTGTTTCAAGGGCCAAGGGGAAGTGAAAGGGGTAGGGGTACAAAAATAGAATTGGGATTGGGCCTTAAGGTAGTTAACTAACACCATATTTTATTAATGACTATTCAGGGGATAATTCAGACTGATAGCAGATTGATTGCTAATAGCTTTACTAATATTATCTTAGCTATGATTGCAATGATCTGAACAAACTGAACACTGAAAGAACACACATAAATTATGTGAATGATATATGCAGTTTAAAGGTTTAAAAAGCCAAGGTTGGAGAGAGGGTAGAATGGAAAAAGATTGTATGTCATGATGTCTGCGATGCTAAGAGAGACAACAAGGTCAAGTGGCTTCATTTTGTCAATCTCCTGATATGGCTCTGTGTAAAGAGCTTGTGTCATCTAGTCAATTCTGGCTGATGAATTGGTCTTGGAGGAATCTTCAAGAACATATTTGTTCATGCCGCAGATCTAGTGACAGTCTTAGCACTGGCTACACACCACACTGATCCACTAAATCCTAATGAACAATATTTGTTTGTGGAAGACTTGGCCACTGTTGACCAAGGTGATAAAAAACTACTGGTCACAAGAGTATTTTGGATGTTCGCATGGACAGTAATGCATAAGAATTATAGAGAATGTATAGGAATATTTGGTAATTCATTTTTATGTATTCATTTAATTATTTTGTGCAATTTTAAAAGTCCCAACACTTAGATTTTTATCTTGTTTCTAGTCCAAATATCTAACAATTCTTAAATCAAGAAGCATTTTCTAGACAAGCAATACCTGCTGTCTTGATTTAAGAAATAATATGCCAAAATTAAGTGAGTTTTTCCTTAAAACGAGCAAATAATCTGCCAATGGGGTAAGCTAAATAATCTTGTTTTTCCTTTCGACATAAGATTATTTGGCTTACCCCGTTGGCAGATTATTTTGCTTGTTTTAAGGAATAACTAACCTAATATTGGCATATTATTTCTTAAATCAAGACAATGAGTTTTGCTTGTCTAGAAAATGTTTCTTGATTTAAGAATTTTTAGATATTTGGACTAGAAACAAGATAAAACATCTAAATAAGAGAAGCATTTTTTGCAGTGAAACTGGATACTGCACTTTAAACATACTTAAAAGGATTGTTCATCCAAAAAAGAAAATTCTGCCATCATTTACTCACCCGTTACTTGTTCAAACCTACTTGAGTTTTTCTCTTCCGTTGAACACCCATTGACTAGTACTATGATAGCATTTTAATTCCTACTATAGAAGTCAAAATTTCCAATAACCAGCATTTTCACTGTTACAATTTAATAAGGTGTCTAAGGAGAGAAAATGTAACATTTATTATCACTAAATAGAATGAGTGGATACAAGGACAAGCAACTTTATTGTTTAATTTGTTTATTTATATATATATGGAATAGGATAAAGCCACCAAAAGAGAGGCATGTATGAGCTTTGTACAGTGCAATTGAAAATAAATAGAAACAATCACATAAATGTAACCAAACCAAAAGTTAAAGGGGGGAAAGGGGCACATAAGCAAGAACACAAGATCCCCTCTATGTCCCTTTTCACAGCGCCAAATGACAGAATTTTGCACGCTCAAACTCGACTTGATGAACTCAAACTCAAAACTCAAACTTGACACTTTATGGTCCTGTCCAGTCCTGTCTCGCTCTGTGTGTATTGTGAAAAGTTTGATGTTACTTTGTGAAGTGTTTCACCTGTACTCTGTCCAGACTGCCTGCTCTCAGAACTCGGGAGCTCTCCACAGATTCCAAGGACCAGCCTGGTTTTCAGCTGTTGACTAATACTCCAGCTACCATCCCTCCCTCTTCATCCGGGTTGAGCAGGGCCCTTTCGTGTTGCATTGATGGCCAGTTTTGCATTCACCCTTTTAGTCGCTTTCGTTTGAATGGCAGACTGGTTGATTTCTGGTCTACAGCCTCCAGCGCCTAGACTGCAGCTCTGCACAAGACGTTTGGCCATAAAAGAAATGGTCGTGCCCAACTGAGCCTGGTTTCTCTCAAGTTTTTATTCTTCACTTACGCCAATTGGTGAAGTTTTTTCCTCACCGCTAAATTGTCCATAGTGTATGAGTGTGTGGATGTTTCCCAGAGATGGGTTGCGGCTGAAAGGGCACACGCTGTGTAAAATCGTGCTGGATAAGTTGGCGGTTCATTCCGCTGTGGCGACCCTGGATTAATAAAGGGACTAAGCCGACAAGAAAGTGAATGAGTGAATAACCTGGGTTTTGTCCAGTCAATCTGTTGTAACAATGACTTAAAATGTAAAGCGGTCACAATCAGAACATGAAAGAATCCAAGTGAGACTTGGAACTACATGAATATAACTATTCTTTCTTCAAAAATAGTGTTTTGCAACAAAAAAAGCACTACACTGCAAGTATGTTTCTGCCTTTATACAATAGATAAACATCAGTGCCAAACTCTAAACAGATATGTAATAATTTATGGTCTAATCCGAAACATTCAAAGGAGAATTAGTCAACATAGGGTTATTCTGAAAACATAGCCCTATATACATTTCTGGAGATCGGGAATTATGTAGCCAGAAGTATGTATGGCTGCATTTCGTCTTTAAAGCAAATGCTAAAGGTTGGTATGACATTGTTACTTTTAGCGTTAGCACCTGACAGCTTACCTCCTTATGGACGGCTTTGCCACTGTTAACAGTTTATCCAGTGGCTCACAGCATACATTGATGAGATGCAAAGAGGAGTTGACTGTGATGACGGGGTTTGAGTCCAGTGAAGGACGGTTCCAGAAAGACAAAAACAAAAGCCAAAAATAAAACAATTGGGGCTTTTTAAAAACACTATCCATTGGGTTTAGGGAAGGGGGTGCATGGGGGCATCGGTTGGTTGGTCAGTCAGTCGACATTTGCCCCTGGTGGATTTAAGCGAGAAGAGATAAATTTTAGATCTCAAAAAGTGTACAAATTTACTAAACTAAAACTGCAAAAAACGTAACTCCTAGGTCGTTTTTGGCGCTCTCCAGAAATGTATATTGGGCTACGTTACCAAAATGAACCTAGGTTGGAATTAGTACGTTGTTATTATAGTATTAGTATGATTACCATTTTAAAGGGCCACGAAACCCCCCTCTCTCAGCAGAGTGTTTTCACACCTCAAGTTTGAAAAAGTCAGGAAAGTGGGAGTGTCCAGCTCTGTTTAGGTGGGAGTTTCGGATGACGAAAAGAGGGAAGGTTTTGCATAAAAATGGAAGTTTCCATTTGGGCACGTGCAGATTTTTACAGAGGCACAACAAACACAGAGACGCAGAGGAGAAAGACAGGGACTGTGTTTACATCGACATCAGTAATCAAATTACTTGCCAAATTCTTAATTTGTTGACTTTAACTGTAGTTTGGCACGTTCACTTTCATTCGGGAACATTTCATGCATGCCCCCATGACAAACGTGATACTGGATGCGAGGAACTGCTGGATAAGTAAAGTTTTAATAGAATGTTTAATACCGCACAGCAAATGAGAGAAAGAAAAAAAAAAACTGCATTTCTCTGTAACTTAGACACACTGGGTAGGTAGCATCCTAAAGCAGTGTGTGCATAAACTATCCTGTCACAAAATGCTGCGAAAATCCTTCACGATGGTAACAGTTTGATTGCAGTATTCGTTTACATTCATAGAGCAGCATTTACAGTGTATCTTTCAGTCTATAATATTCTACGATAATATTGCTGTGATAATTACATACTGTAAACTTAGTACCAATCATTTTGACTAAGGTATGTCTTTAAAAACTGAAAAGTACTGCTGACTGCTGCAAACTAATGGCGTCTGAATAAACAAACTACGAACACTGATCATAAACACATACCAAATCTGTAGAGACAGGACAATCAACACAAACTGGAGCCACGTCTTTTTTAAAAGGAGACGAGCGGCAAATCCGGATTTCACCAATTCCAGATGCGAAAAGCTCTTGGGTAAAAAATGTTCCTTACAAACGCATTTCTGTCATGTGTTGCTTGCCTTGTAATCCACACGTGAGTCCAGCTGCGCTCTCATAGCAAAGAAATGAAAACAAAACCTTTATTGCAGCACATTTATAAACAAAACACTGACAACCCATGTCTCCAAACAATTCTTGTTCTTCCACTTGTTTTAACAACCCAACGTGGCGTCTCTCTGCTGTCTGAACACTGTAACAGGTCTTTGAAGCTATCATGCATATTAATAAAGTTGCACCTTATTCACAATAGAGTGCGCTGATTGGTTTGAACCAAGTCTTCCTTATGAATTAATGCTGCACACACAGAGACACCACAATGTACTCTTCGGTACAGACATCCAGTCTCCACGCTGGAATACACACAAGGATCTAATCACCGTGACGCAGCTTCAAAAATTTGTTTCAAACCGGAAGAACTTGAATTTGCTCAACATAACACAAAAACAACAAATTTTCACTATTTAGTTAAATATATGTGTCCTAATAGTGTTTATAGCACTGTGGGACACATATATAACTGTCAACATCTCAAATGTGTTTTGGTGTTTCGTGACTCTTTAAGCTCTTTGTATTTCATATAAATTAAAACATCTCTACTAAATAAAACCACCAGTGAAATATCTCTAAACACCACCACTAATTCAGCCTTTGAAAGAGTCTCACTGAGAATATTTCAGAAGCTTTGATCTAAAAAAAAAAAAAAAGCCCACTGAAAGTATTCACCCAGAATAGACCTCTCAATAGTAGACTAGCTTCGCACAAATACTTCCATGGTTTACTGAGAATACCTCTTCAATGTGAAGGACATATTAAATACTTTAATTTAACATCAAGATATTTCATTCAGCCTTTTGATTCAGGTGCATTTGTTCAGTGTCACTTGTCAATAACACAAATGAGTGTAAAATAATCTATAAGATAAGATCAAGTGTGACTCTCATGAAGGAACTGACACTTGTTCAGTTTCTTACAAGCAGATCTCTGTGTGAATGTGTTCATTTGTTATGACAAGGGAGAGGTATTAAAACTACCGTAAGCTACAAGCATCCCTTCCCCCCTTCGAAAAGCCTCGCTAAGAGTTCCCACAATACTCTGAGGACGACCTTAAGGAGAATTTCATGTTCTTCGCTCTGCACTTTTCAGCTCAAGTCAATAGCTCTCCTTGCTGTTTCACATCCAGCCTAATTAAAATATAATCTTCTTTGCAGTGGCTGCTACAAGAAAAAAAGGGCAGGGGATGGAGATGGTGGTTTCTATAAATAACAGCTGAAATTAACGTTATTGTGGGAGATTGCTCTTTCAGAGGACAATATATATAAAAAAAGAGCTGGCTGACTGTAAGGCATGGGGGTCGGGGTGAGAGGACTAAACTAATTTACTTGCGAAATCACTATTGTGGCTAGAGTTTCTGTCAAGTCGCTGCTGCTGCTTCTCCCAGCAGTGCACAAGTTTTGGAATATTTATAGAGGAGTGAGGAAAGAAATGTAGGTGTCCAAGACAGACAGTTTTTTTTAAGCTATGTACAGCTGAATTGGGTGTCTGTTTTTATATTTCAGCCAAAGTTTTAATGCCTGAAGCTAAAACTAGGATTTACAATATGCACATGTGATTAGATATAGCTTATATACACCGTGTCTCAAAAAAAATCCAAGCAAAACTAACTGTCAGAATTTCATCAAAATACCTCCAACTTATTATATTTTGTAATTAGATTAGATGGCAGATATATAAAATTATATATGTATACGTTTTCCACCAAACCTGATTTATATCACCACATTACCTTTTTCTTCTGTCTTCTTGGCTCAGTACTATGTCTTCGACAGTGGTGATGTTTTCAACAGTACAGGCAGTGCGTGGACGACCACTCCCAGCCACACGACATACTGATCTAGTGCGATCGATTTTCACCTACAAGTAATCCAATCCATCCTTTGTCCAGTTTTTAGTTGGAAATTCACAAAGAAAACTTGAAGCACTGTAGCCTTTCATTCCTCGTAAACCTTTAAACAAACTCATATCTTCATTTGAAAATACCATTTTTATTTAAGCCTTAAAGGCTAATTTATACTTCTATAAGTACGCACGCATATAGTCTGGTGCAAGCTCTTTGATTGGTCGGCTTGGTAACGGTGACGAGTGTAGGCGGTACTGAGAGCCACGAGTCCAATGGAGCGAGTGTTTACATCTGTGAAGTCCCTAAAGGAGCTTCAGGTGGAATCTTTTGTTTTGTGTTTACCTTATGATTAATGTTGTTCCACGTCTGCTGGTTCCCACCTCTGAATGAGCAAGTTTGAGCTACTTGTAGCGTTCAGAAATAACAAAATACCCATGAAGAAACTCGACACAGAGGAACATAAAAACCTACTGCCAGCTAGCGTTCCGGAAATGTTATTGTAGAGCAACACAACAGCGCACAAAAGTATAAATGCACAACTATGCAAGGCAGGCGCCGTGGGTCATGCCGAACAATCGACGCCGAAGTGTAAATCAGCCTTAAGGTTATGTTATGTTCCTCTGTGCCGAGTTTTTCGCCAGTGTTTTGTTTTTTCTGTACGCTAACTTAATGTTAGGGGTGTCAAAATTAATTGTTTCTTCTGTGCACCGTGATGCAGATGCGGACAATTTGGTATCGGTTCAGTAATAATCATAACCCGTTTTTATGTACTGACGTCATTTATCTCTATGTTGCAGTGGCTTACTATGATGAAGGAGGCAAGCGCAAGTATTTACAATGCTCCAACTTCTTAAAAATGCACAATTTCACTGCGTGTGTTTGCTGGACAGTCTTTCACTGACACTTACAGCAGAAGCCCCTATATTACTGCGATTGAAATAATTAAAGTAAACTCCATTTCTCTCTCGTTACCTCATCTCTCGGCTGTTGCAGCGATACTTCTGTATACAGACATAAGCGTATGTCTGTAGAGTGAGTTTTCTTAACCGTATCTATCATGGATCAGCTGTGATCGCCGCCAGAGCCGATCGAAGCCCTTTCCGTTGAGCGCATGACTGATCATAGGGGTGTAAGAATGAACTCGCTAGACAAGGCTCAGAAATAGAGCGGAATATTTATATTTGTTTATTTGCTATAAATTCTCATGTTGTTCTGTGCATGTACTTGAGTTTTTAAAAAGTTACAGTTTACATGAATGAAGTGTATTACAAATAGTATATAAATATATTTATACATTTTATTACAAGAATTATTGCGCTGCGAAGTAAATATATTTAGAGATATCAAATTGAACCGAAGGCATGATAATCCTAACCGAACCGAACAGTGAGACCAGTGTAGATTCACACCTCTACTTAATGTACAAGTAGTTAAAACCCGCTGATTTAGAGGCAGGAACCAGCGGACGTGCAACAACTTTAATCATAAGGTAAACACAAAACAAAAGTTTCCATATGGAGCTACTCGAAACTTGTAAACACTCACTCTATCAGGCTTGCGACTCACAGCAGGGCCCACACTCGTCACAGCTACCAAGCCGACCAATCACAGAGCTTGTGCTACATGTAGTTGCAACGTGTAGTTAAATTTTTTGAGAGGTGCGCATCAGCGTCGGCATCAGCTACAGCAAGGGCTATGTAACCTCATGAAGGCTGTGCCAGACCATACGCAGTTGTTTGACGCAGAAGTAAAAAATCAGCCTTTACGCAGCTGAAAATAAATACGTCATCGCCAAGGAAAGTAAATAAAAGAATTATTCTAATGCGCAGATTGCGCTGTTATTCCTGTAGTCTTATGACATATTATTGCTTTGTTTTTGAGACACAGTGTATATTGCTATTGAAATGTGGTTCAACATAAGTATTAAAAAGGTAAGCTAATGAATGTTTTGTCCTCAGTGTCACATGATCCTTCAGAAATCAATTTATTATGATAGATTTGGTGCTCAGTTTTTATCTACTTAGCAAAATAAACTTCACAGATTACAGATAGATAAAGACAGAGGTAGAATTCTTAATTAGCTTGATTAATCCAATTCTGATTTATTTATCTCGTGACGTTGGATTTCATAAACTAATAATTGTATACATTTTCACTTCTCATGAAAACTTTCCTCCGCATTTACAACATAAATATACGCACATGAGTTTGTTCTTAAACTCGTTCTTCTGTTAGTAAATTGGCAATCTTCTAAATAAGTGCCTGCATGAACAAGGTTAGTAATTTGCATATACTACATGCCCCAACCAGCTCCATGTAAGAGCTTTCCACTAAATTCTGAATTAAGTTTTATTATGTTTATAACCGATATATCAAAAGTGAAAAGGATACAAAGATGCAATCATTTATTGTTATATTAAAAGCATGGATAGACCACACACACAGTCAACCATGGGTTGACACAAGCCTCCATGGGTCTGTGTGCATTCAGGTCCCCACCAGGTTATAAAAGCATCTACACACAATGGATAATGGAGAAAATTAACAGCTATAATAAGATTTTCTTGTTGTTGTTGCCTTGTGATGTCATAATAACATTCCAAGTAAAGACAGAGAGGAAATTGCGTTGTCTTCCATTGTGTTCCAAGTGGCTTTACTGTGACATGCAAATACTCTAGTATCTTTAAATTGCCCACTTGAAGAGCTCTTCCCTTCACCGGGATGCTCATTTCTGATTGAAATTTGCCCTTAATTTCTGTGTTTTCTTAGTGGTTGACTGATTATGTTTACCTGTGCCTTGTTTGGTTCTTTGCTATTATGTATATTTAATGCCCTCATTAATTAATTAATTTTCCTTTGGCTTAGTCATCTTATTCATCAGAGGTTGCCAAAGCAGAATGAACCGCCAGCGTATCCAGCATATTTTACACAACGGATGCCCTTCCAGCCACAAACCAGTACTGGAAAATACCCATACATGCTCATATTCACACACATAGACTACGGTCAAGTTAGTTTATTCAATTCACCTATAGTGCATGTCTTTGGAATGTAGTGGAAACCGGAACACCCAAAGGAAACCCACACCAACATGCAAACTCCACACAGAAATGCCAAGTGACCCAGCCGTAACTCGAACCAGCGACCTTTATGCTGTGAGGCAATAGTGCTAACGATTTAGCTGTTGTGTCACCTTAATGCCCTTATTGTACAATTGCATTTTTATGGTACACTATAAATGTGTTTGCCCTTTTACTCTGAATATGTATGTTCAGACAACTCTGATATTGTTTGGCTCAATATTGTTTGTCTTAATATGTATATTTTAGGTAAATGCTAAATAATTATTACTTCCTTCAATTTTACTCAAAAAGCCTTATGAAAATAAAAAGCTCATGATATAGAGAATGTAAGTGTTTTCATAGTGTATAGCTTTCTTAGTTTATGTTGTTGCTGCCTTGTGTTGTCATAGTAACATTCCAGGTAAAGACCGTAAGGAAATTGCGTTGTCTTCCATTGTGTTCCAAGTGGCTTTACTGTGACATGCAAATACTCTACTCTCTTTAAATTTCCCACTTGAAGAGCTCTTCCCTTCATAGAGATGCTCATATCTGATTGAAATTTGCCCTTTATTTCTGTGTTTTCTTAGTTGTTGACTGATTATGTTCACCTGTGCCTTGTTTGGTTCTTTGCTATTATGTATATTTAATGTACTCATTGTACAGTTACATTTTTATGTTTCATTGTAAATGTGCTTCTTTTCACTCTGAATATGTATGTTCAGACAACTCTGATATAGTTTGGCGCAATATTGTATAAACACCTGTCCAACTGCTTGTTAACGCAAATTTCTAATCAGCCAATCACATGGCAGCAACTCAATACATTTAGGCATGTAGACGTAGTCAAGACGATCTGCTGCAGTTCAAACTGAGTATCACAATCTGGAAAAAGTGATTTAAGTCACTTTGAATGTGGCATGGCTGTAGGTGCCAGACAGGCTGGTCTGAGTATTTCAGAAACTGCTGATTTACTGGGATTTTTCAACCATCTCTAGGGTTTACAGAGAATGGTCCTGTGGGTGTAAATGCCTTGTCAATGCCAGAGATTAGAGGATAATTGCAAGACTGCAAACTGACAGAAAGGCAACAGTAACTCAAATAGCCACTCATTACAATCTCTAAATGCACAACAAGTCAAACCTTGAACTTGTAACGATGGCACAACGATGGCACACTTTGGGCCTATTAGTACCAATTGAGCATCGTCTCAATGCTACAGCCTACCTGGGTATTGTTGCTGACCATGTCCATCCCTTTGTGACCACAGTGTGCTCATCTTCTGATGGCTACTTCCAGCAGGATAACACACCATTTCATAAAGCGCAAATCATCTCAGACTGGTTTCTTGAACATGACTAAGTGCACTTTATTCAATTGGCCTCCACAGTCACCAGATTTCAATCTAATAGAGAGCACCTTTGAGATGTGGTGGAACGGGAGATTCACATCATGGATGTGCAGCCGACAAATCTGCAGCAACCTGCATGTTATCATGTTAAAACGGACCAAAATCTCTGTGAAATATTTCCAGCACCTTGTTAAATCTATGCCACAAAGGATCAAGGCAGTTTTGAAGGCAAAAGAGGGTCCAACCCTGTACTAGTAAGGTGTACCTAAGCAAATGGCCGTTGAGTGTGTATTTTATGTACAGTAAATGCTAAATAATTACTACCTCATAATATTTTAGTCAAGAAACCTTACATAATATAGAGAACGTAAGTGCTTTCATAGACTAGAACTGTTTTTATTGTTTTAACATGAAAATAAATTATACATAATTTAGCAAAGGGATGCATTATTTTCTTTTTAAATACATGCTTTAGAAGTTTAAAGAGTTTTATTGGGAAATGACTGTAACGCTGAATGAGAAAGTGGTTTTTGTAGTGCAGTAGTGCTTCATAAAATCTTGATTATATTATTAGCAGCTAACTCTTTACCAGCTGAGCTCCAGTGATGGATCTGCCCTGAGTTATCATCAAGAGTGCACTGTGTTGATGAGAGTGATTGTGGTATATTGCATCGCATCATTACTTTAATATCATCTCATTACACTGAATTACGCTCTATGATAGGATTTTAAATCAGCAAAATCAAGCTAATTTCAGGCATTTCTAATACTGTCTGTACACGTCTTTGAGGCATCTCCTCAGTCAAAATGGAGAAAAGGCTATGCGTATATTTATGCACAAAAGCAGAGATTCCTGTTTTGTGGAGATGACTGACAAATTATGTATTCACAGTTTAAATGTTTTACAGGATGTTCTTTTCCAATCGAAAAGTTCTATTTAATGGTGCTTTAATTGCTTTTTTAGTAGTTTTGGGAAAATTAAGCTAAATCTATTTACAGGGGTTAGACAATGAAACTGAAACGCCTGGTTTTAGACCACAATAATTCATTAGTATGGTGAAGGACCTCCTTTTGTGGCCAATACAGCATCAATTCTTCTTGGTAATGACAGATACAAGTGCTACACAGTGGCCAGAGGGATTTTGAGTCATTCTTCTTGCAGAATAGTGGCCAGGTCACTACGCTTCTTTGGGGCTTCTCCACACCGTAACTTTCCCGGATGTGGGACTACAGTGAAGGTGGACTCATCCGAGAATGCAATACATGTTTCACATTGAGCACAGCCTCTTCACTGCTGACATTTTCTTAAGGGATTGATACAAAGCATTCTGAGTTCTCTAAAAATATTATTTTAGATGACATTATTTTACATGCTTATAAGCGTTATTCTGTCATTCATTCATTAATTTTTTTTCCGGCCCTTTATTAATCAGGGGTCACCACAGCAGAATGAACCGCCAACTAATCCAGCACGTTTTACACAACAGATGCCCTTCCAGCCGCAACCTTAAACTGAAAAACACCCATACACTCTCGCATTCATACTCATACTGTACGGCCAATTTAGCTTATTCATTTCACTTGTACCACGTCTTTGGACTTGTGGCGGAAACTGAAGCACCCAGAGGAAACCCACGCGAACACATGGAAAACATGCAAACTCCACACAGAAATGCCAACTGACCCAGCCGGGGATGCAGAGCAACACAAACAGCACGCAGAAGTATAAATGCACTGCAAGGCATGAGCTGTTCGCACGCCAATCATTCAACGCAGAAGTATAAACCAGGCTTTAGAGTGCAATCAATTACTTTATTTTAAAAAAGCCAGTCACCTTAAAATTATTTAGTAAACTTTGTGCATAATTATAAAAAATAAATCAACTTAACAGTGTTATAACGGGAAGTAGACGCTGAGAACGGAGGTAGTGAGGATCCAAACGCAGGTTTTATTATGCAGAGAATGGTCAACAGCAACAGTCAATACAGGAGCAAACAGATGTACACATGCAATCCAGAATCGTAGTCAATAAGCAGGCAGATGGTCAAAGGCAGGCAGCAGACATGAATGAACAAAACAATATATATATATAACAGTGGTTTTGTTCTCAGACAGTCGCAAAAAATTAGCTTAAAGGGGCTAATAATTTTTTTGTCCTTAAAATAGTGTTTTAAAAATTAAAACTTTCTTTTATTCTCGAAATAAAACAAATAAGACTTTCTCTAGAATAAAATATATTATCAGACATACTGTGAAAATTTCCTTGCTCTTTGAAACATCATTTGGGAAATATTTAAAAAAAGATTCTGACTTTAACTGATATTGTTTCATTTAATTTATTTCCATGTGAATTTTAAGGACAGTTCACACAAAAAATATCCAGAGCATGAAGAAAATACTACAGAAATCAAAGAATATGCGTAATCAACATTCTGCAAAAAAAGGTTTTTTGTGTTCAACAGAAAATGTCCATGTGAGTTCAGTCAAAATGTCCATTTTTGGATGCCTTTCTCTTTAATTGGATGCCTTTAATGTGACACAAATATCAAGATGCTATTTGTTTAATTGAAACCTTCTAAATTTTAGTTGATAGACTTTATATATAATTATAATGACTCTACCGTATCTCTCGCTGTACTCTAAATCTGAGACCAACACCATCTTCAGGAAATTGTCAAAACAATCACACACACTGAGTCATGAGTCTCATATTTACTGTTGGGTTGACGGATAACACACTGCAAGACAAGTGTTTGTTATGCCTGTCTAACACAACACGTCTCCGTGGGCAAGATTATGAAAAATTTACAGTGAGAGACAGTAGGGTGGATTCGACACATCAGCTGCGCTCTAAAAAAAGAAGTTTGCAGCCTTTTAGTTTAGTTTAAAGTTTAAAGGTGCAGTATGTAAGTTTGACACCCAGAGGTTGAACTAGGTATTGCACCTCTGAAACGCATGCAAGTACTGTGGCCGGGAAGTGCAAAACAATATCACAAAGTGTGAAACACTTTTACAAAGCTCAGGACAAATTTACATTTTGAAAAACATTTTTACCTATCATAAAACACAATGACATAGAAAAAAACAATTTTACCAAGGACAAAACAAATTTACATTTTAGAAAAAAATTAACAAGACAAAACACTTTTACCATTACCAAAACAAATTTACAATTAGGTTCTTTACGGAAAGGCAATGTACCACACACCGAAAGTGACGAAGAATGTACAAGTTCGTTTTAAAGATGAAATGCAGCCATACGTACTTAAATCAAAACAATTACAATTTTGAACAAAACTTATTGTGATTCACATAGTAACTGTTACGTGCATGACACAATTGTGAGTTTTCTTTGACTTAAACTAGATGAAAAGGCTTAGAAATTCAAAGTAAACATTATGTATAAACCTACCTTCTATTGGCGTGATTGCAAAACCTATGACACACAGTGAAAACAGTGCTATCACATTAAGAGGGTGACAATATCTCCCAGTCGAAGTAACTTCATTACACTTATCGGGAAAGTCAAGTAAAGTTTTTCTAATATAAAAACATCCCTTGAAAATAAAATAAAATGTATCCCTATATACATTTCTGGAGATCGTGAATTATGTAGCCAGAAGTAAGTATGGCTGCATTTTGTCTTAAAAACGAATGCTACAGGGCAATATGACACATTTCCTTTAGATTTAACCAGCGAATCGCTTACCTTCGTGTGGGCGAACTTTCCTGCTGTAACCAGTTTGGCCAGTGGCTCACCGCATATTAAGGATGTGAGTGGGTGGGTGGGTGTGGGCATTGGTCAGTTGGTCAGTCAGTCAGTCGGTCAGTCAGTCAGTCAGACAGTCAACAGCAGCCTCTGATGGATTTACACAAAAAGAGTAGATGTGAAATTTGAGATCTTCAAAAGGGTACACAGCAGCCTCTGGTGAATTCGCGGAAACAAAAACTGCAAAAAAAAAACGTAGCTGCTGGGACATATTTGCCGCTCTCCAGAAATGTATATAGAGGTACATAATCAGAATGAGCTTGGGTTGCAATTGTTAGTTTGTGTTATCTCACAGTGCATTATCTAATGCATGATTATGAACCTTAATAAGGCATTAGTAAATGTTGAACTGTGATTATTAAATGCTGTACAAGTATTGCTTATTATTAATTCATATCAGTAAATACATGAACTAATAAAACCTTATTTTAAAGTATGACTTAAGAAGTGGGACACTAAACAAAATTTAGGTCACACTTCACGCCATTAACCACTGGATCTTATTCTACATCCCTAATCCTACCTAACATCTCCTACCTAAAAACCCAACTACACTGTAAAACCCAAAATTTAAGGTAACTCAAACTGTTTGAGGAAACCGATTGCAACAAACCATTTAGGTTCAAAAACTAATTCTAATGAGAACTAACTGTGAACCTACTGTGAACTTACTGTATTAAAGTCGAAGTAATGAGGTATTTAATTAACTCATTACCATCAACACTGAGTTCAAAACTTTTTTCAAATGAGTAGAATTAACTTTCAATAAATTTTGAGTTAACTACACTCACTTCATTTGATAAAGTTGACTGTTGGGTTTTACAGTGTACTACCTTAATGACTAATAATAAGCACCTAATTAGCAGTTTATTGAGCAAATAGTCTCATTTAATGGTTTGGTAAGAGCATGAATTGTGACTTTGTTTAAAATGTTACCAAAAGGTCTACCCAAATACACAAGTAAAGTTAAACACTCTTGCATTTATTTACTATATAGCACTGTTTAAAGAGATTTACACATATGCTTGGTAACCAAACACTTTTCCTTTGAAACAACAGGGATTACTTGCTAAAAATGAATATACTTTTTAAGCAGAGAACATTAAGTTTCTCAAGTCCAAAAAACATACGCGAGGCTTTAAGGCAATACGACGCCTTCCCACTCATAGCACACACACTCACCCACCAAGTTAACCTTATAACTGCACCACAGAAATTAATGAAACAAAGTCCTCATTATTTTGTGTGTTTTTTTTATGGTGGCTGTCACACTTCAGCTATTTCAGGCTTGGCGATTTCTCAAGGTACTGAAAATTTAAGCAGAGCAATGTGGAACAACCAAAGATTTGCTCATTGGAAAATGCTAATGAATCTTCTTCAAACTTTACTTTAAGTCTGGCTCCCACTATAGGATTTTGAATGGTCCTGAAAGATTGTAGCATCACTCCTATAAAATCTCAGTTGTCATAATGTTATACTGAACGACAATCAAGATGTACTAAACACAAACAAGCAAAAGTCCAACACAGGCTCATTGTGGATACGTACCCCTGTCTACATTTCAGGAGAGCGTGAATTATTTAGCCAGAGGTGTGTATGGCTGCATTTCGTCTTAACAATAAATGAATGCTGCGGGGCAGTATGATGCTGCCGACGGCTTCTGCTCCTTTTAGTGCTACCACCAGGTAAAACACAAGAAAAAAACAAAAACAAAAAAACAATAGACTGAGAACGTGGTGAAATCACATGGTCGCGAATGCTTTTCTTTTTCTGGATTGCTTATGAAAACATTATCGGTTGGGTATGGGGAGGAAAGTTAGAACGATTCTAAGGGCCCACAACATCTTGGGGCAACCAGAGTTATATTGAGGGGTTTCTATTAAACTTTAGTCCTCAACATCCCCCCCCCCTCTTCTTGATTTAAGCAAGAAGAGGACGCATGAGGGAAATGTGACCTCAATTCTCAAATGATACCCCACAGCAAACATAAACAATCTGTAGCGGTAATTTTGCTTACAGCGTGTCTCAATAATGAAACCAGAAAACATTGTTTTGGCATTTTCCCCATGGTGATTTTGAAGTTGTCGTACTGATTGCATCATTAGATTCAGTGCTCTTATTGATAGTTTCCAGTCATTGTGACATGTCGGGGAAAAAAACAATGGGCCATAATGGCAGCCACACTGAGATCTCCATAGAAATGCACAAACCCATCATATTTACATCTGTTTCAAGCTACAAATTTTTGTATCACATATTAACAGAACAGAACTGAGATATGATCACAAACTAAATTGTGGGCACTTGTGATCCATATACTGCACCCTGCACATTTTTTAGTCATTTAAAACAGCCACGTCCTTGTCAGAGCACCAATCTTTACATCAAACATGATCTTTTGGATATTTCTCAGAGATTTAATCATTAGTGTCTGTTTTTAAATTTGGTGTTGTTTTTTTTTACTTAGATTAATATTTTTTGGGCAGAAAATCACTTCTGCTTCGACTTTGCATTTCAGTTTATAATTAAAATACACTTGACCTGCAAATTAGGATAGAAACTTTATTAAAATGCACTGACAGTTTTAGGTACCGTGGATTGTTATGGGTCAATGACGCTACCATTTGGCACAAATCCATACATTTCTCCTTACTGGCATTTTTTTTTATCTAAAGGAATTTTATAGAAGCACAACTTGGGTATGTCTCCTCATCAGTTAGTTGTCTGGCTTTTTGCCTAAAAAAGATAAATTATTCAGCCTGTGACTGATAGTAATGTTTTGCCCACCAGTGGGGCGTTCCCATAATGGTATAACAAGACCTGAAAACTATCAATTGGATCTTATATTGATGCTCATTGCAGCTGTTGTCACACTGCAGGAATGTGTCTGAAATCTTCTGACACTGCTAGAAGTTCATTGGAGGGAAAATTGCAACAACCATTAACAACACAGGCTCATTCTGAAAACATAGCCCTATATACAGTACATTTCTGGAGATCATGAATAATGATCGAGGGACTTGATACGCAGAGAGAAGTTTAGGTCCGGCGAAGAACAGATCCAGAAAGCAGGTACAACAAAAACAGAAGTCAAAATATAAAATAAACAAGTAAATTACAGGGTAAGAATGTGGTGAAAATCTGAAAATGTGGTAAAAGTCAGGCGAGGGCATTTCTTTTTTCTGGATTGCTTTTTAAAACTGTTGATTGGGTTTAGGGAAGTGGGTGGGTGGGTCAGTCAGTGCTTTTGAAAACACTATTGGTTGGGTTTAGGGAAGAAGGAGGGTGGGTCAGTCGATCAGTCAGTCGACAGTGGCCTCTGGTGGATTTACGCGAGAACAGCAGGCGTGAGAGAAATTTGAGATCTCAAAAAGCATACACAGCAGCCTCTGGTGGATTCGCGAAAATAAAAACTGCAAAAAACTTAGCTCCTGGGATGTATCTGGCACTCTCCAAAAATGTATATAGTTGTACGTTTTCAGAATGAGCCTGGGTTGACCATTAAGAGGCTGTTGGTGACCATCAAACCAATGATCACAGATTTTAGCCTAGGATTACAAAAATATTTAAGGATTTCCCAAATTTGTATCAGATAATCAAATCCTAGATGAAATCACACAATGTGAGCAGAGTTTTAGGTCAAGTCTTGGCTGAGTGCTTTCCTTGTATTCTTATTATATACATTCACAGTTCAGGCTGGCACAAAATGACCTCAGGCAAATGCTAGATGATGAAACCAGAAGATGCCAGAGCATCGAGAATGAAATAAATCATGCTTTTTGTAACTACTGCAGTAATGAGGGAACAATGCCCTGCCACTAAGACTCAGAAACTCATTAGAGATGCTAATGAGAAAAGAATTCTGAGTTATTCTTTGTGTGACTGACATTGATGATATATCGAGAGTCTAAATAATCACACAAATGATTTTTAAAACTTTCTGTGAATGTGACAGAATTCAGGAGGAGCAGATGGCATCTTGGAAATGACTACTGGAGTTGTTTGAGAAACTGGGGCACTTGCCATGGTCAAGTACAAACAGTGCTCCTAAATTTAGGTGGATATATTCAGACACGCTGTATTATGCGCTTTGGACTGTAGAGATTGCTACTAAAAAACTGACTTTTAAAGCAAACTTTACAGGCTTGAATTCTTTTAAGGAAACATGAGTGGCACTTTTACATAAAAAAAATGTTTGAAAGACTTCAATAGAATACTCACTTTAAGAAAAAAGATCCTGTTACGCCCAATATGGTTCTAAAGCATTTTTTCTAGCAATTCATTAGGGCAGGGGTCCCAAACCCCCACGGGTTGCAATACAGTACATAGTTCTAAAAGAGTTGCTAATGGGTCACAAGAATGCGAAATGACTTTATATGACATCCCACATTATTTTGAGTTTTCCCTTTAAAGGTGCAGCATGTAAGTTTGACACCCAGTGGTTAAACAAGGTATTGCACTGCAGTTTCAAAAGACGCGCAAACGCAGATTGCCAGATTGAAAACATCAACAGACTTGTGTCTGACTATTGAGCCTAAAGGCTGATTTAAGTCACGTTGTAGATAAAATCAATGACACATGATTAAAGGAATATTTTTGGTTTTTGTCCTAACCAACACAGATAGTTCACCTCAGATCTTGAAAATAAAATAAACCGTTTGAAATTGAATTTTAGAACTGTGACTCAGTGCAAACCAACACATATCAGTGATTCAGTATGCACATTAATAATGTTATAGAGGTTTAGTATGTATTAATTAGATTAATAAACCCTACCATTTCACTGGAGTGCAGTAAGTACACTTTTCTGTGCTTCTGAATGGCTGTATATAAATTTCTGCCATGCTTCGTCTGGTGCAAACAGCCAAATTGCTTATCACTGCAAATTTTGTCACATACATGGCTTAACCTGCTCATCTAATCTTTACGTTCATAATATTTATATTATTTAGAATTCAATAACCACCTTGTGGAAATCTGAATCTGCGTCTCATTTCGGAGGCTGCTACTGTCCACCTGAGATCGCATCGCAGATGCACACTTTGAGAGCCTTCCTGACTGAATGAAAAAATATGCTGTTTTTCCACCAAGGCAACCCGGGGTCCTGAAATATAATTGGCTAAACTGGCATTGGGTGGGTTAAAGACTGACCAAAAAAAAGACTGGCACGTAACTCACATTTTCAAAGCAGAATATCTGACTTCAGCATTGTTTTTCAGATAAACAAGAATGTTTACTTAGCATGTTTCTTAAATATCTGCAAACATGTAAAGCATTTTTATGCTTTAGAAGAGTCCAAAACTGACATACAGAACCTTTAAAAACCAATTTCGATAACTGTGCACATTACGCCTCTTCAATATAAAAAAAGGTTTCTGTGACAGTATGAACCAGGCATCAGTGCCACCATTAAGTTCGCATCAAGACACATCTGTTTGTGTTGCTTAGCAACATATAGAAAACAATGTGTAGGGTATCATGCCTACCTTTATCATACAGATTTATCTGCTACAGCAGGAGTGGGAAACAAACATCTCTCTCTCTGTCTATAAGGGTCAGTTTTATTCTCTCCTAGTTTGTTCTTGCATGCATTTGTGACATGGATGTCATTTCACATCTTTCTGCTCCCAAGAAATATATCAAGGCAAAGAAGTAACTAAAAACAGCCTTATTCCACAATAGTAAATTCCTATAGCAAATATGAATATGATAGTGGAATAACATATCTAAAGCCTCTTATGGCTCTAGCACAATTTGACAAAAATGATGTATAGATCCTGTGGGGCCCCCCATGATAACAAGCTAGTAAAGAACTTTTAGCACTATTTAGCACAATGTTTGCAACTTGCTTTTTGTGGTTATCAGGGTATACGACAGGGGTGTCAAGTTCCTGAATGGCCACAGTCCTGTAAAGTTTAGTTCAGGGATGAGCAAACTTGGTCCTGGAGGGCCAGTGTCCTGCAGAGTTTTGTTCCAACCCTAATCAAACACACCTGAACAAGCTAACCAGTGTCTTTAAGAACACCAGAAAGCAGGGATTACCAAACTTGTTCCTGGAGGGCCGGTGTCCTGCAGATTTTAGCTCCAACCCTAATCAAACACACCTAAACAAGCTAATCAAGGTCTTACTAGGTATATTTGAAACATCCAGGCAGGTGTGTTGAGGCAAGTTGGAACTAAACCCTGCAGCCTCCAGGACCGAGATTGGTGACCCCTGCCAGAAAGCAATAGGCAGGTTTGTTTGATTAGGGTTGGATCTAAACTCTGCGGGACAGTGGCCGACCAGGACAGAGTTTGGCATCTCTGGTTTAGTTCCAACCCTGCTTCAACACAATTACCTGCAGGTCTCAAACAAGCCTGAAGGACTCAATTAGTTTAATCAAGTGTGTTTAATCAGGGTTATTGCTTAACTGTGCAGAGTTGCAGCCCTTCAGGAACTGAGTTTGACACGTGATAAGAGCTCAGCCTCAGATCTCTGTGGTATTGGATGATTTACAACAGGAGATAAGCATCCATATGTCCTAATTGGGTTACAGTACTGAACTACACAACTTTACAGGTATGGCACACCAGATTCAATTCAAGAGGACAGTACAGATCACCAAACATGAAAAAATACACTTCAAAGATGAACAAATGATTTGGAAGTTTTGTATAAAAAAACTAGCAGTATAAAAAGGAAGAGAAAGTGTCATCTGTATAATACCCTATGGAAACAGTTCAACACTCCAGGGAATAGTAACGCTCTGGCTTTAGACTGGGCATATATTGTGCAATTTTCTTGTGATTTCAGCAAGGTACCTACTCAAACTGTACAGGAACATCACATGTGATCTCCTGTAGACTATATGGATCAATTGTTCAGCTGCAACTTTTCACACTATTGCTTCGTCCCAATTCACATACCATCCGTCCTAAATAGTATTCAAAAACAGAATTAGTGTGGCCCAAACTGGAGGCGCATTGGGTAGCGCTGTCGCCTCACAGCAAGAATGTCACTGGTTCGTGCCTCGGCTGGGTTAGTTGGCATTTCTATGTGGAGTTTGCATGTTCTCCCGTTCACTCCTCAGAGTGCTCCGGTTTCCCCCACAAGTCCTAAGATATGCGCTATAGGTGAATTTGCTAAGTTAAATTGTCTGTTGTGTTTGTGTGTGAATAAGAATGTATGGGTGTTTCCCAGTGATGGATTGCACCTGGAAGGGCATCCACTGCATAAATCATATGCTGGATAAGTTGGCGGTTCATTTCACTGTGGTGACCCCTAATGAATACAGGGACTAAGCCGACTAAGGAATCGCCATCATGCTTTTTAGGCTAATTATTTCAGACTTGACTTCAATAGGTTGACTACTACTGATTACTGTAACCTGGCACACTTTGCTAGCCTCCTTTATGAACAGTCATCAGTAGGCGTTAACCGGTTTAAAGGTTTACCTAAGTTTGGAAGGTAAATGTAAGTTTTTATTTTTTACATGCTGTAAAAGATTATTTTGTTTAGGGCAAAGGTATCTTCAGCAGCAAAGGACCATCTGCATCCAAAACTACTGGTCAGGAAACATTTGAAAAACAAATCACTTATGCATCTACCTCTAACCATGACATTGACCTAAACAGTGCATTAATGTGTTCAATGGGAAAAAAAGTTGTTGTTTTTTTATGCATACATTTACAAAGAACTTTTTTCAGAGTAGTAATTACAATACCGTTACACTATGACATTTTTATTGAAGGTTATCATACTGTCAGAATCTTACACCGGCCCATTTCTAGTCACCAGTCAAACACTCACCATCTGGTGTACTGTTCACTTACCTGACTCTTGTCCAGTGCTGTGTTCCCAAAAACCTTAGCCTTTCGTCTCCTTTGCTCTTTGTTACCAACATTCTGCAAACAAAGACCACCATGTTAAGCAAAGACTAAACTATGCATCCCTGCATTGCACTCCACTATTCATCTAATTCAATAAACTATACCTGGTTGTTACACATTTTGTCTCCAGTCTCCATGTGTTAAAGGGCCACGAAACCCCTTTGTCTCAACAGGGTGTTTTCACACCTCTAGTTTTAAAAAAGTCAGGAAAGTGGGCGTGTCCAGTTCTGTTTAGGTGGGAGTGTCGAGGGAGGGAAAGAGGAAAGGTTTTGCAAAAATGGGAGTTTTCATTCGGGCACGCGCTGATTTTCACAGACGCAGGAGAGAAAGACAGTGACTGTGTTTACATGGACATCAGTAATCGAATTACTTGCCAAATTATTAATTTGTTGAATTTAACTGCAGTTTCACTTTTTATTCAGGAACATTTCCGGCATGTCCCTTGTGACAAACGAGATATTGAATGCAAGGAGCTGCTGGAGAGTGGAGTTTTAATGGAATGTTTGATACCGCACGGCAAATGGGAGAAAAAAATCCTCCGCATTATTTCGGTAACTAAGATGCACTCAGTAGGTAGTGTCAGAAACAGTCAACACAAACTGGAGCAGCATTTTTTTTAAAGGAGACAAGCGGCAAATCCGAATTTCATCATTTACAGATGCGAAAAGCTCTCGGGTAAAAAAATGTTCCTTACAAACGCATTTGTGTCATGTGTCGCATGCACTGTAATCCACACGTAGTCCACCTGCTCTCTCATAGCGAGAAAATGAAAACAAAACCTTTGTTGCAGCACATTAATAAACGCAGTACATTATTAAATGCAACACTGACGACCCATGTCTCCAAATTCTTGTTCTTCCACTTGTTTTGGCAACACAACATGGCGTCTCTCTGTCGTCTGAACACTGTAACAGGTAAAAACAGTCTTTGAAGCTATCATGCATATTAATGAAGTTGCACCTCATTCACAATTGAGCTTGCTGAATTGCTTTGAACCAAGTCTTTCTCATGAACAGATCATGTGATAACAAAATAGACATGATAGTACAGCATTAATAGACAAAACAGCCGATCACATTGTCAATACATCTGAAATGTAGTTTTGGTCATTTTAAAATCTCTCAGCCAAAGTCTGTCATCAAAGTGGTTCAGTGTTATTACCCCCAGAACTGTCTTGAGCGTCTGTACTCTAAAGTTTTATGCGTTTATTGCGTTTTGTCCTTATTTTCAGTTACCTTCTTGCTGTGAAACAGCAGTGCTAACCCCTGAGCCGCTTTTTTTTTTTTTATTTGCTTGTTTTTACAATATATACTCAACATAAATTGAAAAAAAAAAAACTAGTAAACTATAAAACACTTGACCTAAAAAGGATTTCATTGTGTTTTTAAAAGTTCACTTCTACTAAATAGTTTGTCAGAAATGTGCGTAGGATTTATGCAAATGTGTCCACAGACTAAGAGCTGTAAATATGCGCTGTGTATATGATTAGGTTTGAAAGGATTATTTTATCCTCATAATGCCTAACGAAGATGGTAAAATGCTGCTCAAATGATTGTGTACCCTTATCCCAAAACTCCAAGTCTCACATCTCTATCAGTACCACAGACTTCAAAGCAGTCTAAACCCTGGGACTATAATCGCATTGTAAAGCCTTTGTGCAATTATAAGAGCTAGAAATAGAGGAAGAAAAGAAATGAATACAGGCGCTAGTGGAAGGGGCCTGAATCAGCCGCTGAGGGAAAATAATGAGCTTGCTCTGAGGGTAGAGGAGGTGACTAACAGAAAAGCTTGTTAGCATTCTTGTTTGTAGCTGTGGACCAGTTGGAGGCTGGCGTTGAATGAATCAGCACTGTAGATTCCAGTGCAAGATGAAGAGGTCAGTGAATTGTGCTGATGTAAATACAACAGTTTCAAATCCCACACTCAAAAACACAAAAGCCTATTTGTCCTTCTTGTCCAAAAAATACTGAAAAATAATACAAATTTGTAATGTCCCTGCTGAAAAATCCAGCTTAAACCAGCCTAAGATTGTTGGCTGTTTTTAGCTGGTCGACCAGCCTGGTTTTAGAGAGGTTTTGGTCATTTCCAGGCTGGTTTCCAGCAATTTCCAGCCTGGTCTTAGCTGGTCAGGCTGGAAAATGACCAGCTAAAACTAG
>CAIGQZ010005140.1:136204-151046 GCA_903798205.1 Danio tinwini
GCCTGACCAGCTAAGACCAGGCTGGAAATGGCTGGAAACCAGCCTGGAAATGGCCAAAACCCCTCAAAAACCAGGCTGGTCGACAAGCTAAAACCAGTCAACCATCTTAGGCTGGTTTAAGCTGTATTTTTCAGCAGGGGTGCCTATTCTAAAGCCTTAATTTTACATTAAAGGCACCTAGGCTACCCCTTTTTCCAGATTTAATGTCTTTTGTGTCCCAAGAATGTGCCTGTAAAGTTTCAGCTCAAAACACCCATCAGATTATTTATTATAGCTTTTACTAGTTTGTGTTTTATAGCTCTCAACAGATTTTTGCTGTTTTTGTGTACTGGGCCTTTAAGGCTAGTCCTCCCCGTCTACCGGTTCCACTGTCAGCGTGCCTCACTCTCCGCCCTTGCCTGCATCAGACAACAGACACAGACATAAAGGAAGCAGATCCCACGTAAGGTTTGTGAGGAAAAGCTACAGTAAGAACTTTCCTAATGATAATATTTGATGCATTTGTTGTGGAGCTGCAGGATGAGTCACACACAATGTCGTTACAAAGTTCACGCACAGACACAGATCGCAGACACACGCACATACATACAGCGCACGTTTAGCTTTGCACTGTCTTTGCACGCAAATGTGACAGGATACAGGTTAATATCCACTGCTGTATGGATATCTGTTATGTTAATGTACAAAAAAAACCTGATTTAACGTCCACAAACTGGGATTGAAGCGTCTTCTTTTATAATTGTTCTGACACGCGGCTGTGGTGAAGTAAATCTGAAGTAAATCGCTGTAATTCATTACACACATGCACTGTTTTAAAACATTTTAAACTTGTAAAACTCACTCTTGATCACATTTGATGATGATTGATGATCCTAGCAAACTGAACAGACCTTTTATTTACGGTTGATTTGCGCACGTCCTGTCTTGTGGATATGATTACAAACGTTACTACAGAGACATGTTAATATGCAGCTGTCAATCAATTCGGTGGGCAGGGGGACCGCACTCCTACGTCAAATTGCGGTCGGTCTTAAAACCGCTCCAATTGGTCCACCGTTTTATGTTGTTAAATTGAAAAAAAAAAGGACTGGGTGTGTTTATATCACCCCAATATGACGGTCTATACACTATACCTACACATATGTCTGTCCAAACAGCTTGAAAAGTAGATTTTTCACCATAGGTGCCCTTTATAGTCTACTAATCATTATGTTTTAGCACGATCAGATACAAAAATATGTACTTTTATATCAAATATACAGTTGAGGGCAAAATTATTAGCCTTCCTGTGCAATATTCATTTTTTTTAAATACAACCCTACATCAGAATAAGTTAGGACAGTAAGGAAAATGCATACAAAAAAGAAAGTAGTGGTTTCCAAATTTACTTTGACTTGTATTTCATTGCAGACAATATGTTTATATTTCATATTTTGTCTGGTCAACTTCATTTCATTTGTAAATATACATCTTTTTCTGCCATTCAGACCTGCAATACATTCCAAAAAAAGTTGGGACAGCAGAAATTTAGGGCTAGTTATCAGGTAAATTGGTTAAAGAATGATCATTTGAAACAGGTGATGGTAATTAATTATGATTTGGCATAAAAGCAGCATCCAAGAAAGTTCTACTCCTTTAGGAGCAAAGATGGGCCGAGGTTTGCCAGTTTTCCAACAAATACATGAGAAAATTATGAAATTTTTTTAAAGACAATGTTCCTTAATGAAAGATAGGAAGACATTTGAATATTTTACCTTCAACAGTGCATAACACAATTAAAAGATTCAAGGATTCTGGAGGAATTTCAGTGTGTAAAGGACAACAGTGCAAAACTAACCTGAACTACCGTGATCTCTGATCCCTCAGGTGGCACTGCATCAAGAATCATAATTCATCTATAAGCGATATCACCACATGGGTTTAGGACTACTTTAGCAAACCTTTGCCTAGTACCATAATACGTAGTTACATCCACAAATGCCAGTTAAAACGGTACTGTGCCAAAAGGCAGCCCTATATTGACTCTGGGCTTGGAGGCATCTGGGATGGACCATTACACAGTGGAAACGAGTAATGTGCTCAGATTAATCAGTTTTTCAGGTATTTTTTGGAAGAAATGGACACTGTGTACTCCGGACCGAAGAAGAAAAGGATCTTCCAGGCTGTTAAGTCCCTTGGCAAAGGTAACTTGCACTTTTGTTATGAAAAGTACATAGAGACTTTGGAGCACAATATGCTGCTTTCTTTTCCAAAGATGCCCATGCATATTTCAACAAGACAATGCAAAACCACATTCTGCACACATTACACAATCCTGGCTGCGGAGGAAGAGGATACAGGTACTTGACCGGCCTGCCTGCAGTCCCGACCTGTCTCCAATAGAGAATGTGTGCCACATTTTAAAGCGCAAAATGCGTCAATGAAGATCCCATACTGTTGCCCACCTTAAGACTTGTTTGCAGAAAGAATGGGATAAAATTACACCTGAAACATCACTTGGTGTCTTCAGTCCCTAAATGTCTTTAAAGTAGTTTGAAAAGGAATGGCAACAATACAAAGTGGTAAATGCTTTACTGTTCCAACTTTTTTGAAATGTGTTGCAAGAACCAAAACTGGAATGTGTTTATTTAGAAAAAACTAAACAATAAAAATCATGAGGAACACATTACATGTTCGTTGTATTGTCTGCTATAAAATACAAGTCAAAGTAAATTTAGAATTTTCCATACGTGTTCCAACTTTTTTTGATTTATGGTTGTATCTCTCAAGTGATATTTAATGGATTAAAATTGATTAATTAAAGATATTGGGAAAATATAACAACAGTATTTCCTATAATATTCTTTCTTATAAAGAAAGTCTTATTTCAGCCAGAATAAAAAAAGTTTTAATTATTATTTTTTAAACCATTTTAAGGCCAATATTATTATATTTTTTGTTGATCGGCTACAGAACAAACCACTGTTAAACAATGAACTACCTAATTACCTTAGTTAACTTAATTAAGCTAGCTAAGTCTTTAAATTGCACTTTAAGCTGAACACTAGTATTCTGATAAATATCTAGTCAAATATTATATACTTTCATGATGGCAAAGATAAAAGAAGTCAGTTATTATAAGTTATTAGATTTTATGTTTAGAAATGTGAAGAACTGTAGAAATTTAGCAATACTTCAACTGTATGTTGTGAAGTGCCAAAGAAATAAAAAAAATGTTTTTTGGAGTGTGGTGCAGTCATCAAAATCAAGTTGTTTTTGATTTACAGAATACATTTGGGTTAGTTAAAACATAAGGGGTAAAGAATTAATTAAATTAAACTTAGAGAATTAAAACAATCATTTGATTGATTTTACTGATTTTTTTTGGCAAAACTCTAAAAATTTTTTGAAGTGGAGTTGCATATTGTGTAAAAAAAAAAAGGAAGATACTCAAACTGTATAAAAAACATTTTTCCACTTCACTTTTTGTAATAACTCCTCTGCTATTCATATTCAAACACGTTTTCCTTAAAAGAAGGAAAGGAATCCAGTGATAGAGTGTGATGAGTTAGGCAAATTAGCATATATATTACACTATGAGTCAAAAAGTGACAGAGGCAGCATTAAATGCTGGACAAATCTATAATTTCACCATGTACCAGTGTGAGAGAGATTAAAAAAAAACTACTGAGCCCTCCTGCATTTATGTTTGAATTCAGTCCCAGGTGCCATGGCTGCCAGATGGTTCAGTTAGCACACGCTGCCCAATACTTTTAGTACTCTCTGTGTTGACATCTGCTTCAGTGATTTGTCTGAGATGCTTTTTTTATACCATATCATTCTGTCACTCCAATAATTTATTATTATAAATTTTTTGGTGGGCAGGTCTGTCATGTTGACAGACTGTTCAGCCTTACAGATGATTTATGCTGCATCAATCTACTGACAAACATGTGCACGGAGTACTCAAGAAATAATTATCCAGCCTGAATGTGGCTAATTTTCTGCAGAAGTTCAATTTTGCTCCTGTCAGTTAGACTAAGCAACACGGACACAATTACATCCACTAATAGGGGTGACGGAGGTCATAAAACCGAAGTCGTTTCTGTATGTTTTACAGATGAAATTACATCATGATTTCTGCTGGGCTGACTTTAGCATGTGATCCCAGCTGCTAAGTGTCTCCGGTGATGAATGTAATTGTAGGGAATGAATATTGAATTATATGAACGGCAGGTTTAAAGTTTATGTTAATGAATGTAATAACTTGATCGGTTACACTGCTGAGTAGGAGCAACTATGGAATCTCTCAACTCATTCTGAAAACGTACCTCTATATACATTTCTGGAAAGCGGCATATACACTTACCCTGTGTACGCTTTTTCAGATCTCAAATTTCTCCTGCTAGTGCCATTCGTACCTGCTTTTCTTGTGAAATCCACAAGAGGCTGCTGTCGACTGACTGATATACTAACCCACCCTCTTTCTTCCCTAAACCCAGGGCTTTCCAGCACCTCTGAAATCGGATCCAGCACCTCATTTTACCGATCCCCCTTCACACATGCTCCCCGCCCCACTCTTCACTTTCTTCCACAACTCCCCAACCCGCTTCATTTTCGTCTGTAACACCTGCCCCCCCTAAACCCCCCACCCTTTCTTTACTTTTGTCCAAGACACCCCCTCCTGCTTTTCACTTTCATCCTCGACACCTCTCCCTCCACTGTTAACATGCCGGATCCGTTACCCTGATCAGTCCGGGACCTCGCAATTTACAAATTAAGCACTGCCTAAACCCAGCCAATAGTGTTTTCAAAAAACACAGATTGACCCACCTACTTCGCTAAACTCAAGCGACAAGCGATGTTTTCAATAGAAATCCAGAAAAAGAAAAGCCCTCGCAAAAGCCAGATTTTTTACCACATTTTCAGATTTTACCATATTCTCACCCTGTTATTTACTTGTTTATTTTATTTTTGACTTTTGTTTTTGTCTTACCTGCTTTCTGAAACCCTTCACCGGATTCAAACCTTGCCGTCGAAGTCAACTCCTCTCTGTATCTCAAGTCCACCGACGAATGCGGCAAGCCACTGGACAAACTAGTAACAGCAGGAAAGCATCTATACGGAGGTAAGCGGTCGGCTGGTAAGCGCAAAAAGAAAGTGTCATACCACCCTGTAGCATTCGTTTTAAACAAATGCAACCATTCTCACTACATAATTTGTGATTTTCAAAAATGTATATAAGGTTACGTTTTCAGAATAAGCCTGTTTTGGGATCTCTACCGCAAATAGATACAGAGACACACAGCTGTGAATGTGTTATATGCCATTTATGCATAAATAGGGATCAGATCTGAACAGGGAGTCAGGGTAGTATAAATTTTGATGATCTTAAATTGCTCTCGCTCATACTATTTGCACATCCTCTTCTTCCAATATACATTTCAGCCGACCAGCTTGATGTCGATTGACGGACTGACCCACCAACCTCCCTAAATCCAACCTAAAGTGTTTTTAAAAACAATCGAGAAATTAAAATATTTTGCAGCTGCCTGATTTTACTGCATTTTCAGCCTGTTTCTTTTTTTGCTTTTGTTTTACCTGGTTTCTTGAACCGTTCTTCACCGCACTCAAATCCTGTCATCGCAGGTAAGAGGTCAGCAAAACGAAAGGAACAGAAGCTGTCTGTGGCATCATACTGCCTACATATAATTAGTTTTACAGACGAAATGCAGACAGACATATCTCTGGGTACATATATTTTATGCTCTTCAGAAATGTAGCTCTTGGTACATATCCACAATAAGCCTGTGTTGAATTTATATGATCTCATTCGAACAATTTAGTACAATTTGCTAATCCCCCCAATGGGTTTTAGGAGTGGGGTTTGGTGTCATGACTCCTTTTAAAAATTTTACAAACTTGTGCGAACTAGCTACTAAAGTAACAAAACATTTCTCATGAGATCAGACTGAAAAGCTTGAGAAACCATATTCGGTAATGTATCCCATATAAAGGCTATCTAATCTGGCGATATTTAATCAGATCCCCAAAACACACGAGTCATTTCTGATCTCTCTGTTTATGTAGCTTATTGAAGTGTAAGCTTTTAAATCTCAGCTCTTTTGCTTTTTTTTGATGACGTCTAACTTGATCTGTCTCTCTTTTCAGCTCAATGGGCAGATGTTGGCTCTACAGATGAGTTGTTTACAGTGTGTTGTAACACAGTGACAGACGTCTAAAATCCATATGCAGGCTGAGCATCAATACGCCACTCTTGTCACGCATTGAGTTTCTAGGCTCTTAACTCTGTCACATCCACCTGGGTCTTGACAGATTTCTGCAGAGTAAAATATGGGTATTCCTGCAAAATCTCTTAATACATTGCAGCAGAGCTGAGAAGGCAGTAAGTAGCCTTACCAATAAAGTTTATGTTATAAAATGTTTGATGTATTTAGTTAAATTACGTTACATTTTACCAGGCTCAGAATGAAACTTTTGAAAGACTGAGTCATGACAGTTATATGTGCAGTCTTACTGCAGACACAAAGCTATCCTTTACCGGAAAGTGTTTTTTTAGAGTGACAAGTAAGTTACAGCTAACTTTCCCTTAATACTTTTATGTATCTCAAAGTGAAATTAATTATCAAATTAAATAAAAAGCAATGTATGGCCACTCGATTATATTTCTTTAATAATTATGCAGTCTATTGTATTTTTAATAATTACCTTATTAACTGTGTTTTTATGTCAAATTCCTAAAATCAATCTGTTAATTCAGTCAACAACAATTTAAAGACAATTATTCATTATTTTTAAGGACTTTGTTACAGTACAGAGTTGCAAATTATGTCAGAAATATTACTGCCAATTATTGATCTTCATATTTAAAAAAAAGTTACTGCAATATCATTTTGTGAATCACTAAAGAAAAAAAAGTGCTTTATTTGTCTGCTGGAGATTTTCTACCAAAAGATTTTCAGCAAAAATACTATTTAATCCTTTAAATTGTACAAACATACACTGTAAAAATGGTACAGGAAAATTCTAGCTTTTGAACAGTAAGTTTTCTTTAATACACAGTGAATAATTTGTCAAGTGAATTCACTTTCACAGAATTCCCTGCATGACACTTAGGTTTTATGTTTTTTGTTGACATTACATTGGGTTTTTTTTCTTACTTTTTTTCTCGAGTTATGCAAATTAAATTTTTTTCTGTTACATTTGTTAATAATATTGCAGTTGAGACATCACACGGACACAAAGACACAGTGAAAATCCCCATAGGGTGTTTATTGAGGGAGTGGAGCAAAGGATAAGTGGGCTGGGATGTGCAGGGTGGTGAATTCAGTGTCCAAGGGTCTGGTGATCGTGCAGTGTGAAGTGCCGTTCAGGGTGCCCAGTCGAAGGAGAGAACTCAGCAGGTTTCCTGCTGGCATCTTGCTCACCGTCTTCCATGATGGCGTCTGTTAAATACATCTCTTCCAATAAGCAGCTGTCCCTGTTTAGCACGTAGAACTGGTGACTGTGGAGGCCATTTCACTACAGTGAATTCATTGTCATGTTCAAGTAACCAGTCTGAGATGATTTGCTCCTTATGGCACATTACCCTGCTGGAAGTAGCCATCAGAAGATGGGTACACTGTGATCATAAAAGGATGGACATGGTCAGCAACAATACTCCGATAACCTGTGGTGATGACAGCCCAAAGTGTGCCAATAAAATATCTCCCACACCATTACACCACCACCACCACCAGCCTGAACCGTTGATACAAGGCAGGATGGATCCATGCTTTCATGTTGTTGATGCCAAATTTTGATTCTACCATCCAAATGTCGCAGCGGAAACGGAGACTCGTCAGACCAGGAAACATTTCATCTTCTGCTGTCCAATTTTGATGAGCCTGTGCAGATTGTAGCCTCAGTTTTCTGTTCTTAGCTGACAGGAGTGGCACCCAGTGTGGTCTTCTGCTGCTGTAGCCCATCCTCCTCAAGGTTCATTGTGTTGTGTGTTCAGAGATGCTCTTTTGCAGACCTCGGTTGTAACGAGTGATTATTTGAGTTGCTGTTGCCTTTCTACCAGCTCAAACCAGTCTGACCATTCTCCTCTGACCTCTGGCATCAACAAGGCATTTGCGCCCACAGAACTGCCGCTCACTAAATATTTTCTCTTTTTCAGACCATTCTCTGTAAATTCTTAAGATGGTTGTGCGTGAAAATCCCAGTAGATCAGCAGTTTCTGAAATACTCAGACCAGCCCGTCTGGCACCAACAACAATGCCACAGTCAAAGTCACTTAAATCACCTTCTGATGCTGTTTGAACTGCAGCAGATCGTCTTGACCATGTCTACCTGACTAAATGTGTTGAGTTGCTGCCATATGATTAGCTGATTAGAAATTTGTGTTAACAAGCGGTTGGACAGGTGTACCTAATAAAGTGGCCGGTGAGTATTTTCTTAAAGCTGTGTTACAGGCATTTAGAAATGACAATGCTAGTAAATCTCTCCCAGATATTGCATGTACTTAAACTTTATAATTTATTGAATCAAAACAGTTTTAAATGCCAAAAATAGTTTTATCAATAATATCCACCAGATACTAGGTATGACTAAAAAATAGGCTACTAAGCGTATAAAATGTTATAATAAAAATTGTACTGTTTAAACTAAATGTCCAGCCTATTTTTTTTTACTCAGATGCAGTGTAATACGCTGCTTTGCATGAAATACTGTAATAGAAATCTGATAAATTTATCTGATTTATGTGAAAATATCTATACATTAGGATCAATCCGCATACCCCTACTGTAACTAAGTTATGTTGTGTAGATGTGAGTACTTTAAAAATTGGTGTATGACAAAACCCCCCCCCTACAAAATACGGTAATTTACCATACAATTTTGAAATCTATTTTATGTTCCTACCGTATTTTTTAACGGTTAAATTCTGGCAACCACAGCTGCCATTTTTTACCATAGATTTTACCTTTCTTATTATTTATTTACAGTGTACTCATAATATTATACGCTAGTAAGTTCCAGCAGAACTTTAGGTTTTTCTTGTTTTAGTGTGAAATCGTTTTTGTTCTTAAACCAAGTCTTTATAGTTTAATAGTGAACCTTGTTAGAGTGTCTGCAGTAGGAAAGACTGGGGACTGTGGGAAAACTCTTCACTTTATTTTACTTTTTATTCCTGACCAAACTTTGACACAAGTTAATGCTTCTGCTACAAGAAGTTGTTTTAAAATCCACAACTTTGATCTAAACTGACTTGAATATAATAACATAAAATACAATATTAACGTGATTACTAGATAAGGTATTTATACAGTACACAAATTACTATACCCTTGCATCACAAAAATAAATATAATGTGCTTACTGTGTTCATAGTGTATTGCAGAACACTTCTGGTGCTCTTGAGGTGAGATATGGGTAGGGTTATGCAGCTAATATCTAGACAAATAGCGTTTTGACACAACGTGTAAATTACCAAAATATGTAAAAAAATAAAAATAACTAGGCATAACTTAGTGGGAAGGTTCAGACTTCACCTTCAAGTCACTGTCGTGTGTTGCCAGATGTTGAGAGATTCATTTTGCGGTACAAATTGGATGCCTACATGGAGCGCAACAGTGGTGTAGTCGAGGCTATACGCACGTATACTCAGTATGCCTACTTTTTTCCATGAGCTGTTTGGGTATTACGACTTCTAAGGATCAATAATTGCGTATACCCTCAGTATACTCACTTGTTTTCTGATTAGACTTCCCTAATTTACGTGTATTCGCGTCCTCTTTAACTGCATACCAAATGTTTGTTTTTTTTACTTGCGTCTTATTTGTTGCAAGCAGTGCAATTTGCGCCATTCCCCACCCCCTGACGACCGCAGCAGCTGGGAGAACATTTCGGGAGTTTTTCGATAACGACGACAAGTCAACTAAATGATGTCTCGCTGAAACACTGAGGTAAAATTATGTTTAAAAAGCATGGGCATCGCTTTAGCCCCCTATATTTCTATTCAGTGCCTCTAAATGTTTTGCGATTTCCTCATGAACTGTACACTACTAAATGATCACCTCAGTCCCCTTTAAATTTGATATGAAAACGGCGGCAGACTTCCGCTCCTCCGATTTCAACTCGTTTTTCGTTTAATCAGCAAACCACAGCTTTGCAGAGTGAGAGCAGAAGGTGTGTTTATCTATAGATTGTTATAATATCTGCATATTTGCAGATCTTTGCTATAGAAACACTTGTATCACATGTACCAATCGGGTTTCCCCATCTACTGTTTCCTTGGCGCTCCCCTCATCATCACAGCTGTTCCTCCAACAAAAATGCGACTATATATAGTTTCGTTGTTTCTTTGCCTATTTTTAAAATTTGTGTTGGGTGGGTAATAGTACACCACTTTTTTTTTAGGACTACACCACTGGAGCGCAACATAGTGCTGGTTGGCTTGAAAGCAGTGCACCCTCCCGAATTTTTATCACATTAGTCTGAGGTGTGCACAATCCCATCCAGAGGATCTGTAATGAGCCGATCTTGTGGCTTTGTTTTGATGAGATTAACTTTGGAAAATCACGTTTACATGATGAAGTGCAAACTTCCCTGTCCTTCTCAGCTTCCTTTTCAGCATTACTTTTTAAAACTTAACTGCTACCATCAACCTCAACTTGAAAACGACTGACTAAAGCATGGCCGCATGCAGCAGGAATGTTAACTCGTGAGAGAGAGCCATTCTCCACGTTGATTCGCTAAGAAGATGTAACGTAAGATGAGATAGAAACTACAGTCATTGGATAGAAAACATGTCTAACTCCACCTTCTCCTCACAAACAGCAGACACAAGATGCTGCTATCAATAATTTTAGAAGCCCTAAGATTACAATGAAACTCATTTTAAATGCCATAAAATCCTGAAATTATCGTACATTATAGGATTTTTTTCATTGTTGATCATACATCGTACAGAGGTCGAAATTATCGTACAAATACTATAATTTACGTACGTCTGGCAACACTGGGTTTAAGGGTGGGTAAGGTGTAAGTTATGGTCAACAGTGTAACTATAAATGTAATTACAGAAATTAAGTACAGATGCAATTACATGCAGGCATTTAATCAATCATAAGTACAATGTAAGTCATATATTTACGCAATAAGTACATTGTAATAATTAATTTCAATGTAAGTACATATTAGTTAACATAAAGTGGGACTACCATTATGCTATTTTTTCATTCATTCATTCATTCATTTTTTTTCAGCTTAGTCCCTTTATTAATCCGGGGTCGCCACAGTGGAATGAACCGCCAACTTATCTAGCACGTTTTACACAGCGGATGCCCTTCCAGCCGCAACCCATCTATGGGAAACATCCATACACACTCATTTCACACACATACACTACGGACAATTTAACCACATGTCTTTGGACTGTGGGGGAAACCGAAGCACCTGGAGGAAACCCATGCGAACGCAGGGAGAACATGCAAACTCCATGCAAACTGACCCAGCCGAGGCTCGAACCAGCGACCTTCTTGCTGTGAGGCAACAGCACTAGAGTTGACATAAAAGGTGTGTTATCTGCCCCCTTATCAATCAATTGCGGAGTTCCTCAAGGAAGTATTTTAGGTCCATTATTTTTCTTTTATACATTAATGAATTAAAAATAGCGTGTTCAGAGGAACTCTATCCTTATGCTGATGATGCTGCAATTTTAGTTTTTCACCAAGACAAAGGGGCCCTGGAAGAAATCATGAGTTCCCAGTTAAAAAGTGTGTACAACTGGTTTTTAAATAATAAACTTTCTTTATAGGTAAAACAGAGGCTACTTTATTTGCTTCAAGAGTGAAATTAAAGAAAGATGATAGTTTTGTAGT
Organism: Danio tinwini; assembly: GCA_903798205.1. Taxonomy (NCBI): domain Eukaryota; kingdom Metazoa; phylum Chordata; class Actinopteri; order Cypriniformes; family Danionidae; genus Danio; species Danio tinwini. The sequence goes on from CAIGQZ010005140.1 coordinate 148,072, forward strand.
TTAATTAATGTAGGATTAATGATTGAGTCAAAAAAGGTTGCAAATTATTTGGGATGTTTAATAGATAATACATTATCAAGAGATGTTATGGCAAGAAAAGTTTTTACAAAGATATGTGGAAAAATTAGGTTCTTAGCAAGGCAAGCTGACCTGTTGAATGTTCATCGTTTAAAGAGCCCCTATTACACATTGAAAAGGGTCATATTTCGGTTTTATGGGTCTCTAACAACATACTGATATGTATGCAAGGTCAAAAAACACGTTCATGGTCTTATAATATGCATTTATTTTTACCTAATTATCCCAGCGACTCCCATATGAATCGTTCAGCGATTCATTTGTTTCCAAACCCCTGCTTAGCTCGAAGCTAATCTGCGCAATGACAGCCTGTTGCCATTGGTTGACAGCGTTCAGCGCGAGACAGTAAAATGCCCAGCATGGTTTATCAAGCCCCCGGGTCGCCAACATTGGTATAGGATCCAATCGCAGCGGACGCCCGAAACACGCTTCAAAGTAAACTTACTAACACCACAGTAAACAGTACCCGGTACTCAACAGTGTTATTCAGACACCTCAGCGCCGAAAGCAGTGCAGTTAAACACTAGCATATGTAGGACACACATTCAGTTTTAATCCACACAGCAGCAAAAGCTGAACTATTCTGAACCTTGACCGCTGCACGTGTGCAGGATCAGCTAACGGCTAACGGTGGCCATAGCAACGACAAATGGCAGTGGAACGAGCTCACGAAAGCATTTAAATCTGTAAACAAAGCAGCACACGTCGTGTTTACAGCGTTGCATTAGACGCGATATGAGAATATAAAGAGTTAACCTGATACAGTACACGCGGTTACTAGTAACAAAACATGTAGATAATTTCTATTTGCAATCATTGCTGTGGCACCTCGTCCGTGAACTGCTATATGTTCTAAGTGCTTACCTGTATTCTGCTTTTCTAAATGATCACATCCCCAGCCGGGAGGTTGTAGCATCCTCTGTCCTCTGACAAGCTATCTCCGCGGGCTTCCACTCTCCATTCGCAAGCCTTTTCCAGCGTTCAGCAGCCAGCCAGTGTACCTAATATTTTGTCCTTATTTTGCCTGCACCCCTGGTGTCGTCTGTCCATTACAAGATGAAGGCAGAAACTAAGCGTGCAGATTTCTGAACGACTCCTTTCCCTCACACTTGCAATAATATCCAGGTAAACACAGCGTCTTCATGAGCGTCTTGCTGCTGTGTTAGTGGGCGGGGCCGCAGGTTTGAATTTTGCCACGTCTGCGAGCAACCATTATGTTTTGCGACGACGTCACCGCGAAACAGCTGAAGATTCGTTATGAAGACGATTCATTTAAACCACTGAGTCGACTCTTATAGATGAATCAATAGTTTTAAAAACTGTCCACTTTCAGATTTAAGCTTTAGCTGGATATTTCACTTCACTAAGAGCTGTGTTACACATTACATGGAAGGTCATTTTCAAAAACCCATAATAGGGGCTCTTTAAAATTATTGGCAGGAGCTTTGATTCAACCCCATTTTGATTATGCTACCTCATTTTGGTGTAGTAGCTGCTCACAGAGTATGAAGGATAAAATGCAAAAGACACAAAATAAATTAGTACGAATAATTTAAAAAATTCATCCTAGAGCACATTTGCACAATGAGTTTTTTAAAGAATTAGGCATGTTAACTCTTAGTAAAAGAGTATGTTTTTTAAAACTGGGAATGGTACGTAAAATGTTTAATAATGTGGTTCCTAGTTATTTGATGAACTATTTTCAAATGGTGAGGCAACAGCATTCATACAGTACTAAGGGTTGGGATTTTAATATTTGCTTATTTAAATTTAAAAGTCTAGTGGGTAAAAATATGTTTTTATATACAAGTGCAATCATGTGGAACAAATGACCAAAACCGATCAAGGAAATAAAAGACTTAAGGAGGTTCAAAAAAGCTATCAAAAGATGGTTGTTTGATGAGGATTAGTTTGCATGGTGGATGAGATGTTTTACTTTATATGTTATTTGATTGTGAATGGGGTTGCGGCTGGAGGGGCGTCCGCTGCGTGGAACGTGTGTTGGATGGGTTGGCGGTTCATGTGACGACCCCTGATTGATGGAGTGACTAGGCCGAAAAGAAAAATCAATGTATGAAGCAATAATTGTATTTGTGAATTATTTTGTTCCTGTTTTAAAATGTGGAAGTACTGTTTGTTTGTTTGTTTGTTTGTTTGACCACAATGGAAACAAGCCCAGGGCTTTATTGTGTTTTTATCCTCGACAGTTTTTATTTTAAAAAATATGGGATACTTGTATTTTTGTACAGCTTGTCTAAAACCTGTTAAATAAAAATTCAATTCAATACCTACTGCGCCACTGCTTCGCCCTATGCTATTTTTTTATCTCTACATAATCAAAGTTCCTTTAATGACAGAAAACGTGTCTTTGTGTGAACAGTTAGTTCCTCTTCACAGTTCTTAAGCATTTCTTTCCAGGTTGATTTTGGGTTTAAAATGAAACTCTCTGTAGATGACAGCCTCGGTTGTGTCATGAGGTGGGTCATGGGAAAAACCAAGCAAGCGAGCACAGATTCTACTTTTTCCTCTATTGATTTGAATCTGAGTAGGGAGCATGGTTAACGCAGAAATTTGGAGCAGTCATATAACCGAGATGGTGTTATACGCTTCATTAATTTCTGCTCTGGCCAATAGCGGTTGCAGAAAATCAGTTTTCCACTTTCCATAATCAATTTCTTTTACTTCTACATTGAATTACAGTCTCATTATTATTCATAACCACTTGTACAGAACTACGGTTCCAGCACACATTTCTCAAAATGTATTTACATAACCCTAAACAAAATTGGAATATTTAGTAACTACTGTGGTTACTTAATATCACTCTGTACAAAAATATGCAGTTGGGTAGATGACAAAAAGCCAGTATACATATATATATATATATATATATATAT
>CAIGQZ010005140.1:151446-166042 GCA_903798205.1 Danio tinwini
ATATAAATGTATATATATATATTCACACTCACTGGCCACTTTATTAGGTACACCTTACTAGTATGAGTTGGACCCCCTTTTGCCATAGAACTGCATTAATCCTTCGTGGCATAGATTCAACAATGTACTGGAAATATCCTCAAATATTTTGGTCCATATTGACATGATAGCATTACGCAGTTGCGGCAGATTTGTCGGCTGCATATCCATGATGTGAATCTCCCAATCCACCACATTTTAAAGGTGCTCTATTGGATTGAGATCTGGTGACTGTGGAGGCCATTTGAGTACAGTGAACTCATTGTCATGTTCAAGAAACCAGACTAAGATGATTCACGCTTTATGACAAGGCACGTTATCCTGCTGGAAGATGGGTACACTGTGGTCATAAAGAAATGGCCATGGTAAGCAACAATACTTAGGGAGGCTGTGGCCTTGACACGATGCTCAATTGGTACTAATGGGCTTGAAGTGTGCCAAGAAAATATTCCCCACAGCATTACACCACCACCACCAGCCTGAATTGTTGATACAAGGTAGAATGAATCATCCGAATGTCGCAGCAGAAATTGACACTCTTCAGACCAGGCAACATTTTTTCCAATCTTCCATTGTCCAATTGTCGTGAGCCTGTGCGAATTGTAGCCTGTTTCCTGTTCTTAGCTGACAGGAGTGGCACCCGGTGTGGTCTTCTGCTGCTGTAGCCCATCTGCCTCAAGGTTTAATGTGTTGTGCATTCAGAGATGCTCTTCTGCATATCTCAATTGTTACAAGTGGTTATTTGAGTTACTGTTGCCTTTCTACAAGCTCAAACCAGTCTGGTCATTCTCCTCTGACCTCTGGCATCAACAAGGCATTTGCACCACCAGAACTGCTGCTCTCTGGATGTTTTCTTTGTTTCTGACTATTCTCTGTAAACTCTAGACATGGTTGTGCGTGAAATTCCCAGCAGATCAGCAGTTTCTGAAATCCTCAGACCAGCCTGTCTGGAACCAACAACCATGCCAAGTCACTTAAATCTCCTTTCTTCCCCATTCTAAAGCTCAGTTTGAACTGCAGCAGATCGTCTTGACCATGTCTACATGCCTAAATGCATTGACTTACTGCCATGTGATTGGCTGATTAGAAATTTGTGTTACAAGCAGTTGGACAAGTGTACCTAATAAAGTGGCCGCTGAGTGTATATACTACTTTTAGAAATGCACTGCCAAACTTCCTTTCCGTTGTTCCCTCGGGGTATCTCAAATGGCATTTTGAAGTGTGTTCCACTTCATCGAGTGTACACAGGGTAAGCTTACATGGACATATCCTCGATCCCTCTATATTGACCAAGAGAGCGAGTCTGCTTCATAAGTCCACTACAGCATGTATATATGTCCCAGAATGCAATAGGATTGTGACATCACAACAGTGTTGTTCCAAAGTGCTTAAATGTTTAGAGCACTCCATTTAAACCCATTCAGACATTTCCGCCAGGAGTGGACACATGCATAACACAATCAATGATGTACATCTAAGTAAATGAGACAGAGGGAAGTTAGAGTAAAGAGCATACAAATTTGGACTGGAATGCGTCCTAGGTGCACCTGAAAAATGTGTGTGCATCACTCTTTATTTTCCATTGAAAATAACAAACTTGCATGCACAAAATACGAAATATGTGAACAGCCCCTTACACTGAAAGGCCAGCGTTCTTGAAAACAGTACCGATTTGTTCACATCTTTTAGCATTAATCCAAAATCAATGAAAATCTTACAGGAGAGCAGACAAATCTGTGGTTAACTGAGCTTTGTTTTCAAGTCGGCCAGAAAAAAAAGACACAGCTGTCTTTGTTAGTCATTCTTGTGACGGAAATCTGTTAATTCCTGCCAGTGTTTCTGTTGTCCTCAGAGGTTGAGTGTCAGCTCTCAGCGGCCTGCATTAGACATGCTCTGAAGAACCTTCTTATTATTAAGCCAACAAGAGATCACACGAGGTACTGTAAAGACACTTATGCAGAAAACATAAGGCTGCAGAATAATCACACCCTGCACCCTCCATTTAAAGGGGTCATATCATGCTCTGTCAAGTCCACTTTTGGCCCGTTTCCACTTAGTGGTTCGATACGGTACGGTTCGGTAAGGCGTATCGAACCGAACCATACCATACCCCTTTTTCGGCAGCCTTTCGAAAGGGTTCCAAACACAAGAAAGGGTACCAAAAGGTGGAGCTAGACACGCAGCGCAGCTATTGGTTTACAGACATACGTCACGAGCTGACGCAACAAGCCAGCCCAGAATGAAAACAAGAAGCTGCCATGTTTTCATACACAGTGGAGAGATTACAGCATAATGATATATACATATAATAACGATCCCTGTTCGACCTGGGCTCAAATGAACTTTGTCGTTGTCTTAAACAGCCACAAAGCCAAAAAGAAGAGCAGATTTTACCCTGTGCCCCGTAGTTTTTTTACGAGCCAGTCTGAAGCGTGAGCGGTTTTGCTTTCTTGCTTGCGCTCGCCGCGCTTCTATATTTGAAATAACAAACTTCTTGAGCTGATGATGATGACGTGCGCTTGATTATTGACGTGCTTTTGAAACCTGATCCTGTCAGAAACTGACAAACAGCGAGAGTGACGCGCCAAAAAACAAAAGGAGAAGCCGGAAAAAAAGGAGCACATTATTTTTTAAGCAAATGTGAACAAACTGCCATGTTTAACTTTTATCATCACCTTTTGAACTATTATGAACTCGGAATGATGGAATTACTTTCTAACAAGAGGCTACTAGTTATAATAAAAAGGCTAATAGTGATGCGCGGATGGCAGTTAAATCCACGGGCGCTGCGATAATCCGCGGGTCGGGTAATAAAAAAATACATTATGATTGATTGCGGGTGGGTCGCGGGTCATAGCAGTTGACCAGCAAAAAAGCAGAGAGTGGACTTCGCAGAATGTGAAGATGAGAGAGACGCCCAAAATAATGCATGAAGTGCAAGAGTACTGTGCAAACTTTCAGTTAGAGGAGTCATCAGAGGAAAATCCGCTATCGTTCTGGAAGAAACAAGATCGCTTATTTACACGACTGCAACGCCTTGCAAGGAGAAGCTTGTGCATTCCTGCAACAAGCGGTGCGCGCAAACTCTCATTTAGTGCAGCCCAAATCCAGGCACAGTAGGCTAGACGCTATTCTGTTTTTGCACAGTGCAAAGAAAAAGGCCAAGTAAACATAACATAGCTGCTGTTTAGGCTGAAGTGGCACCGTTTTTGTTATCTTTTTCCTGTATATGTAAAAGCTAAATCTGCTGTTAATAGCAAACAATCCACAGTGACCTATCATCTCGCTTAAAACAAAGAATTAGAATTATTAAAGTGTCGATCGGGTGCGAATATATATATCAGATAAATATGTACGGGCAGGTGGATGATTAGAATGAAGGAGCGGATTTGGCTGACATTTCAGCGGATCCGCGCATCACTACTACACGTGCTGCTGAAGATTACAGACACATTATATCATGAGAGGTTTGCACTGACTATGGGCTGTATATCGTGTTGTTTTGAACCTAAATAACAACTAAATGTATGCTGTGTGTAGTTTTTCTGTAAGTGGTAACATATTGGAAACTGTAAGGGTCTGTATGTGTTTATATATGTTGCATTTATTTTATATAATTTCAGACATTACAGTAGGCTATTTCACACTGTCATTGATCTGCAGATATAATCAACTCATGTTCATAGAAAAGTTAGTAATAAACATTTATACAGAAGTATTTATGTGTGTAAAGCATCTGTTTTGTGAGAAGTGCTTCTCATATGATATGTGAGCGACCCGTACAGCTTTACTTTAGACTCAAGCGAAAATGACGTCGACTGCAACTTTCTTTCGTACACCACGCCCACCAAAAGAGTCCCATTGGTACCCTTTTAGCAATGGAAATGCAAGCCTGATAAAGGTGACCCGTACCGTACCGTACTGTACCAGTCAGTGGAAACAAGCCATTTAGGGCATTAGAAGTGGCTCTGTCAAGTCCACTTCTAATAGACTTCTAATGGAAATCAAGGTTTCTTGCATTACAAGTTTTTATAATTTAGTTTTACATCAGCATTTTCAGACCTTTGTCTTAACCATTAATTCCATGGTTATTTTTATGCAGCTGCACTTTTAGGACATATGATAACTACATCATTATGGGGTAAAAATTGAAGTATTTACAATTTTGATTTTAATACATTGAAAAAAATACATATTTTGCTTTTTGTCATGATGACAGTTCATGGGGTGGATGTTAGGATGATTGTAAGGGCCCACGCCATTTTGGAGCCCCCAGAGTGACTATTAGAGGCCCCCAATTTCACTGCACCACCAATCACCCCCCCCTTAAAAAAGCTTCAATAATGTGTCTTTTTGGACTGTGAGGGAGTTGTGTGCTAACATCCCAGTATATGACACAACATGACCTCTTCATTTAACTGAATGTGTCCAAATGTGTGAGAACTCCACACATGCAGACATTTTAGGCTTATGGGAGAATTGTCCGTGCTGAAAGTTTTCATTAAACTGTGGGAGTGTTAAAGCACAGTTCCTAGCATTTGTGAGCATGGTGCCAATTATAGGTTATATTGACTGGGAAAGCGGTATTCTCAACAGATGGAACGGGCATGAGCATAAATCATTTTAACACCTACTTTGCTGTTTACCAAATATAACATAAAGCAATAACCTTCCAATCACAGGTCACATTAGATGCAGTTTGAATATAGCTTGCATGATGATATTTACCAATACTATATAACTTAAATTTTCTTACATGGGATTTACAGAGCTTAATGCAAACTTGAGTCAAGTACAAACAGGTTCCATCATGACTTTCAATGAACTGGAAAGACTTTTACTTGTTAACCAACTACATTTAGAATATTCCCATAGTATAATTTGCATTATATTTATGCATTTGGCACACACTGCATTGCATTGTATTACATTGAAGATATCTGTTACATCACTAACTGCAATAGGTGTCAAAGTAATTGCCCCATCGATAGCTCAAGATTGGATTTGGTGGATGGGACAGTAGTGCAGCATCCAGTCATTAACTCTCTGTAGATATCATGAACATTGAACCAATGGGCTACTTCTTCCAAACACCTCAGGCTGAAGCTAATTAAAACCAGGCTGATTGTATCTTCTGCATTTTTAGATTGCTGTAGATCTATGAGACATACCTGCTGCTCAGTTCCCGTGCTCCCTTCCTTTTTTTACAATTTATTTATATATTTTCATACAATTTTAACAAAAACAAGTAAAAAAAATGCAATTTCAAACATGCTTTCTACAATATGCCTAAAATACGAATTGCCGTAAAAACGTGTCAAAGGCAGGGAAGCGTTTTCTCTTAATTGATTTGTCAAGCAGTTTTTTTAAAGCTTTTTTATATTTCCTAATGAAATGGAACGGTTTAACTTTCCTGTTGTCTTAGAATTTTGTATACACCAGTCGTCGTTCAGGTCATCACCTTCACTAAACCTTTAAAATACAGTAGCTACATTTAATTTCAATTCTCAAATCTATTTTGCATAAAAGAAGAACCTCATCATCACAAGTGAAGATTTTAAACTAATTTAGCACACTAATAGCACACTAAAGGGCATCACACACTGGTTGCGCCGCGACTCAGCGCGCACATGACATTAGAAAGTATCGCACACCAGACGCGCACATTCGCATGCTATTTAAAACAAAACTAATCAGATGGCGCTGTGAAGGACGTGGAGCTGTGGAGGACCCGAAGCGTGGAGCTGTGGAGGGCCTGGAGCTTGGAACTGTGGAGGGAGTGGAACTGTGAGGGGCCTGGAGCGTGGAGCTGTGAGGGGCCTGGAGTGTTGGGCTGCGGAGGGCCTGGAGGCCTTGGTTCAGAAGGCACTGGCAGTTCATCACACCCCAGTGGGTCAGGAGGCACTGGCAGCTCTTTCAACCTCAGTCTGTCAGGAGGCCTAGGTTCAGGAGGCACTGGCAGTTCATTTTACCCCAGTGGGTCAGGAGGCTTAGGTTCTGGAGGCACTTGCAGTTTATTCAACCCCAGTGGGTCAGGAGGCTTTGGTTCAGGGGGCACTGTCAGTTCACATAACCTCAGTGGTTCTTAGACGGAGGATCTAGCAGCTCTGGAGGTGGCGGTGGCACCTCTGGCAGTAACAGCTCCAGTGGTGGTGATAGCTCTGGCTACTCAGGTGACAGTGGCCATTCTTGTAGCTCAGGTGATGTCATTTCAAGAACAGGAAAACAGGAACTATGGCAGAAACAGACTTGGAAGAGCTGGTGACAGATTGGCGTATACCATTTTGTGAGCTGGAGGGCTGGTTGTGGCCACTTTGTGAGCTGGTGGACTGGAGGCAGCCATCTTGTGAGCTGGAGGACTGGAGGTGGCCATTTTGTGAACTGGCTGTGGTCTAAGCTGGTGAACAGGGGACATGAGTACAGGAGATGCCAGCATTATATTGTTACTGAGTTGGGCAGCAAGCCCCGTTGCCAGTGGGTCTTGCCAAAAAAAAAAAACATTCAGGGGTTTCCTCCACCTAACCCATGAAAGGGGACCCACTGAGTTGCAGTGAAAGATCAATGTAAATTTCTAATGTCCAGTGGGGTTCATGCAATGGCATTCACGAATAAAGGGGCTCAGAAAACAGCCAAAAAAAATATTATTAAACATAGCTCACTTATAGATGTTAGATGTTCCAGTTCGATGAATTCCTCTACATATTCCTTGATCAATCCGGCTTCCTGATGAAGATGCAGAACCTTAATACCTGCTGGATCCATTTATGGCTGAGTCTTTTGTAATGTGAAGGGACTCTGGACAAAGGAGTTGCAGATCCAAATGCAGGGTTTATTAGCAGGATGGTCAGGCAAGCAACAGTCAACACAGAAGCAAAGAGATGTATACGGGCAATCCAGAGTCATGGTCAATAACAGGCTATGGTCAAAAGGCAAGCAGAAGCTAACGTAAAACAAACAAAACAAACAAGGCAAGGGTCAAAACCAGCAAGACAAGGCAAGGAAAACGCATCGTAATGTTAACTAGACAGATAAACAAGACTCAGCAATGAAGTGTGTGTGTGTGCTGCATTTAAAGTCCATGTAATCAGTTCATAACGATTCCATGGCTGTGTGTGTGCTTATCACCGGAACTTGGAACAGGTGTGTGTGAGCGGAGTGCATGTATGGAGTTGTAGGCCAATAATGTGGCAGACTTGTAGTTCTACAGCAAACTGCATTTTTCCCAGCAGACTGCAGCTGTTATGCTAAGAAAAGCCATCTCATTTACATATTTAATATTGCATATTCCATTCTCCCCTATCAAACACTCCTAGCATACATTTATCTCAGGAAATCTCAAACCCCTTCCCCTTCCGATCCCCTTTTCACAGCTGGTATCAATTGCCCCATCACCAATTTCTGGTTGCAGAAACATCTCAAATCAGTTTTGCTTGAATCTGGCATCCCAGTTGATAACTTCTTCAGCCGATCTTTCAGAATAGGCTCAGCAATGGTGCAGCCTAAAAAAACCCTCTCCCAACTACAAATTTAGGCTCTTGGTTGCTAGTCTTCCGAAGCCTTTCAAAGCTGTATTTGTTCAGATCTCATAACAAAGAAGCCCAACAAACCTTTGTTGGTTGTCCCCTGCTAATGGGGTATCACTACCGCAGCAGTCCCCGCTATCACAGGAGCCACGTCAATGCCATTACGGCAACAGCATCAGCCACTCTCGTAGGGGCCACATCCACTACATTACTGCCACTGTAGGGCCTATTCCCAAAGGAGCCACTCTCATTGCATCAATGCTTCAGCAGTGCCCGCTCCTGCAAGAGCCCCATCTATTACATCACTGCCGCAGCAGTGCCCACTTCCACAGGAGCCCCACCCATTACACCACCATCGCAACAGTTCCATACAGAAACCCCACCTACACTACAAAACCTTATTGAAAAGTCCAGCACACCTCCTAATTATTATTATTATTTTTTTGCATTTAAGGAGGATCCAAATGTCTGACTGCTATCCTGCATTAATTTGCATTTTGGCTGAGCATTCTGAGTGCGAGTTCGACACTGAGCTTGGGCCCCCTTTTCTCGACAAATGTATGGATCAAGCTCAGAGGCCTTTTTAAGCTCACAACTGTCTCCCTGGACAGCATCCCAAATACGCTTAAATTATTATATTATCTGTGGGTGCAAACTTTTGAAGTAAAGTTTTTAATCAAATTTTAGGAGAAGCTCACTAAGATAATTAACAGGCCTGGCCATGTCTTAAGTTTTATCATTTAAGCATTTTAAAAGAGTAATCTATGCCTTTGTAACTACCTGACTGGATTTTATTTTTGGGGTGAATATTTCTCAATTACAACCTGTTTAAAATGAAGCTGCACATCTTTTAACTAGCACACATACATATGAGCACATCATCCCAGTTTTATTTTTTAGCATAGCATGATAATGAGATGTTGGCAATATTTTTTGTAACTTCATGTGTTTATATTTTTAAAGTATGTCTTAAGCTTTGTTTTTACCTTTTCTTTTTTTTCAGACAGGTCCAGATATTTAGCATGTCAACATTTTCATGGACATCTGCAACATTTCTGTGATTCTCTCAGACCGCATCTTTAATAATTTACACTGTGTCTCTCATGAGAAACAGCACATAGCCTACAATTGCAGACATTTTTCAGCAATTTCACAAAACCTGTTAGCGAGTGAAAGTCAGGGCTAAAACCATGCAGTGTGACAACAGTATCTGGATGCAGCCTTTATGATGCAAGCTGAAATTGCATCACTCAGTGATGCAATGTCAGACACAATGCACCCAATGGGGTGAGTTACGTCACTGTAACAGGTAGGGTTAGGGGTGGGGTTAGGTGAGCGCATTAAAAAGCATTGGATGTAGCTCTGATTGCACTGCACCAGGTCTGCATCCAGACCCCTCTCCAGTGAGAACTCAGCATTAAAGACACACATTCAAGTCACGTAGTCTGAATGGCATAGCAATCTGCCGATGGTTAAAGTCATGTAGGTTCAACTAGGCATAAGACGAGAGTTGAAAATGGAGCTGTCGGAGTTGGACACTTTGGGCTCTTGTTACAGTCATGGCAGATCATGTGGTGTTATCAATGATGGGCACAATATATAAAATAAACAAGTAAAAGTTTGAGCTCAGGTAGGTCTCGATAGGGACTTAAATCAGCGGCATTCTTGCTTTGAGGCAACAGTGCTAATCACTGGCCCGCCGTGTCACCTGTCTAAAAAGGAGGGAAAGTAGAGGTGGGTGGGGGAGTTCTTCAAGACGAAGATATTGAGATAAGAAAACTCTGGTCATTTATAGTGAGTAAGGAGTCGTCTGATTGAATAATCGATCATAGGCTAATGCAGGAACAGCTGAGAACAATCATAAGCACGTGATCCTCTCAAAATTAGTTTATACATAAACTTCACCAAATGAATTAAAGGGCACTTAGGTTACCCCTTTTTTCAGATTTAATATAAGTCTTTTGTGTCCCTAGAATGTGTCTGTAAAGTTTCAGCTCAAAACACCCATCAGATTATTTATTATAGCTTTCAGTAGTTTGTGTTTTATAGCTCTCAACAGATTTTTGCAGTTTTTGTGTACTGGGCCTTTAAGTGAGTACTCACACTATGCTATCCGAACCGTGCCTAGGCCCGTTACCTAGATCGTTTCAGAAGTGTGAGTGCTCTGAATCGGGCTCAGGCATGGTTCACTTGGGCGGCCCTGGCCCGGTTGGAAGAGGTGGGCCTGAGCGCAGTTCACTTGGGCTCAGGCGCTGTACGCTTACAGTGTGAGTGCAAGCGTGCCTCAGCCCGAAACTGAAAGCAAGACGTGACTTTTAAGGGACTGTTTCATATGGATTAATTTATCATTTGTACTGTTCAATGAACGCAAACTGTCGTAGATTAATAACAACGCAAATCCCTCACTGCACGACAGCTGCGCCTTCAGCAAACCTCCTAATTTCTGCAGCACGAGGACTTTATGATTGTTTATGAGCGTCAAAAGTGGCTGATCTGCATATTAAACGACTTAAATGATATAACTAAAGAAATCTCCACTGTGCTGAGCGAGAGCGCTTACTGAACAGCGCATCATCGATGACGTAAGCGTGCCCAGGCCCAAATGTAATGTGAGTGCGGGCCGTCAAGGGAGACGGGAGGGAGGACAAGCATGCTTTGGCCTGGTTCAAGGCAACTGTACATAGTGCGAGTACGGCCTAAGGCTAGTCCTCCCCGCCCACCGTTTCCATTTGCCTGTCAGAATGCCTCAGTCTCCACCCTCGGCTGCCTAGACAACTGACACAGACATAAAGGAAGCAGATTTCACATAATGTTTGTGAGAAAAACTAAAGTAAGAACTTTACCAATGATTATTTGATGCATTTGTTGTGGAGCTGCAGGAAGAGTCACACACAATGTCGTTACAAAGTTCACGCACAGACATGGACAAATGATCCATTTACATATTCATCCATTTCACATTCAAAAGCAACACTTTTCATTATTTTTTTATTTCTTTATATCAACACATGGTTATAATTCAAGACAGTTAACTTTGATTCCCAGAGAGATCATAGAAAGTTTTTTTGTCTTCTGAAATGTCGCCTCTGCAAGTTTTCTACAATGCCTCATTTTTTCTGTGCCTTATATCAAGGCTGTTTTTTTCTTACATTCACTGAGCTCACCATGACTCATCACCTGGAGGGGAATAAACGATAACCAGAGTCACAATCCCAAAGTTTCAATGCAAAGCACTAAATATTCACATGCAAGTGCTTGTTTTCTGCCTTGTATGTATAGTATTTATAATAATTACAGAAAATTCATGAAGCATTCTCATGCTGTCTTTGTCTCTGGTTCACTGACTTTAACACACACACACACACACACACACATTTTCCTCATAAGCAGTGCTTTCTGGACAGCTAATATTAATGGCCTTTTAAGTGAAAATGCCATCCAACTTAATATTATTCACCACTGCATATTTAAAAGACAACTTCAATTCCAGCAGGAGACGCTGAGATGTTGCACCATAAGCACAGCAGTGACAAATAAGAATATAATTAATGTTTTTTTTTTTGGCAAGTTCCAGAATTTCTGCCTAAATTAATGTGTCTTATTGATGTATGTGATATAAACAAGGCATAATTCTTGGAAATTCACTTCTCATGAAGAGGAGGTAAACTCTAGCCTAATTCTAAGCATGCTACCAGTCAAAAGTTTGGAAACATTTAGATTTGTTAATGTTTTTAAATGAAGTGACTTCAGCTTAACAGGTGTTTTTATTAGGATCATAGAAAAACAGTGGCAGCTTTGTGTGGACCACTGCTTCACAACTCAAGACTCCAGTCCTTTGGACTCATTGCTCTGCACACCCAGGATAGAAGTCGAGAACAATTGATCTACACCAGGGGTCCCAGACTCTGTCCTGGAGGGCCGATGTCCTGCAGAGTTTAGCTCCAACCTCAATTAGACACACTTGAACCAGCTTATCAAGCTCTTACAGAGCCCCTATTACACATTAAAAAGAGTCATATTTTGGTTTTATGGGTCTCCAACAACAGGCTAATATACATGCAAGGTCAAAAAACACTTTCATGGTCTTAAAATATGAATTTATTTTTACCTAATTATCCCAGGGACTCCCATATGAATCGTTCAGCAATTCATTTGTTCCCAAACTCCTCCTTAGCGTGAAGCTAATCTGTGTTGATTGGACCGATGACAGCCTGTTGCGATTGGTTGACAGCGTTCAGCGTGAGACAGTAAAGCCCAGTGCAGTTTATTAAGCCCCCAGGTCGCCAACATTGGTATAGGATCCGATTGCAGCGGACGCCCGAGAAACGCTTTATAGTAACCTTACTAACACCACAGTAAACAGTACCCGGTTCTCAACAGTGTTATTCAGACACCTCACCCCTGAAAGCAGTGCAGTTAAACACCAGCATATTGCTATTTTCTTAACTATAACACACATTCAGTATTAATCCACACAGCAGCAAAAGCTAAACTATTCTGAACCTTGACTGCTGCACGTGTGTAGGATCAGCTAACAGTGGCCATAACAACGACAAATGGCATTGGAACAAGCGCAGCACGTGTCGCGTTTTCAACGTGGCATTAGACATGATATGGGAATATAAAGAGTTAACCTGATACAGTACAAGTGGTTTCAAGTAACAAAACATGTAGATCATTTCTATTTGCAATCATTGCTGTGGCACCTCTTGCGTGAAGTGTTATATGTTCTCAGAGCTTACCTGTACTCTACTTTGCCCAACGATCACATCCCCAGCCGGGGGGTTGTAGCGCTCACCAGCGCTCCTCCTCTGTCCTCTGACAAGCTATCTCCGTGGGCTCCCATCGCGCTCACCTTGAGCCTTCGTAAGTTTTTCAGTGCTGCGCACCAGCCCGAAGCCCAGTGTGCAGCATCCTGCCTTTGTTTGACTTTGTGCCTAATAAACTTCTTATTTTGCCCGCACCCCTGGTGTATTGTCTGTCCATTACAAAATGAAGGAAGAAACTAATCCATGAGCTGTGTTCCTGTCCAGCTCTGTCAAAGTCTCATACATCAGTAGTCTTTTCTGATCCTTCCTTAAACAAACGGCTGACGAATCGCCTATTGTAAATGTGCAGATTTCTGAACCACTCCTTTACCTCACACTTCCAATAATATCCAGGTAAGCACAGCATCTTCATGACTCATGACTTCAGGATCTGTTTGTCTTTGCTGCTGTGTTAGTGGGCGGGGCCACAGGTTAAAGTTTTCCTGGGTTTGTGTGCGCAACCATTATGTTTCATATCCACGTGACGCCAAAACGGCTAAAGACTCGTTATCAAGACGATTCATTTAAACCACTATGAGTCGACTCTTTTTTTAGATGAATCAAGTTTAAAAAAATGTCCACTTTCAGATTTAAGCCTTAGCTGGATATTTCACTTCACTAAGAGCTGTGTTGCACACTACATGGAAGGTAAAACCCATAATAGGGGCTCTTTAATAGGTACAATAGAAACTTCCAGACAGGTGTGTTTAGGCAAGTTGGAGCTAACTTTTGCAAGACAATCTTCAGGACCAAGTTTGGGCACCCAATCTATAATCACCAATCTATAATCTACAGCAGGAATGGGCAACTTCAATCCTGGAGGGCCATTGTCCTGAAGAGTTTTGCACTCATCTTGATCTAAAGCCAACCTTAAACACACATGGACAAGATTATGAATATCTTTAAGACCACTAGAAAGCTACAGGTAGGTGAATATAATTAGGGTTGGAGCTAAAACTTTCAGAGTTTTAAGTTCAGAAGTCTCATTTTAAAACATGGCATATGCACAAAACAGGGGTGGAAAGGTGCATACGGTTTCCCACGCAAAGGTTGTGAACTTAAAAAAAAAAAAAAAGTTGACAGGAGAATATGTGCAGCTGTAAGTAAAATCTATGTTAATGCATTCAACTTAAATATTTATTTCATTTAAACTTTAAACTTACTTTAAACATTAGACAATATGAGCCATAATGATAAATAAATAAATAAATAAAATCTATTCCAGCAAGCATGCACTTATAGCAAGGTTTCTACGCAACGTTTTATAAATGAGAGCCCACTGAACAATTAAGAGAAGTCCACACTGATTGAAGTTCACCAGTTGCCTAATACGCTTTTCAAAGTACAGCTTATTTATACACTTCAATCGAGCTGTGAAAAGATCTGCAACCAGTGGCTATAAGACAATGAAAAAGAATTCCAGAAATGGCATCACGAAAGAAGAGAAAGTAACATAGCACAGGTGTATCCAAAAGAAACATGGCTTAGGGGTTTCAGAAAGGAAACCTTTTTGCTAAAAAAAACACAAACTCAACTTGCAGAAATATATACTGTATCCTGTGTGGCTATGTCTAGCTAGAGAGCTGCAGCTTAAAGGTAAACATTTTACAAAATGTATAAAGAAAACAGATATAACCTTTTCATATTGTATATACATTGTTCTACAACAGACAGTGACCCTCTAAGATTGAATGTGCCCATTTTACAGTAATACATTTAAATACAAAGACTGTACCTGAAATTGCCCCTATACTGTCATTCACTGTTCTTGATAGTAATTCACTACTAAAGTCCACAAATATAGTCCACTTAAGGAGTGAATGAAAATGAGCACTGGGTTGTCAGACCCGTCTGTGACTTCTGACCAAAGCCTGCCTCAACTCCACACTCGAGGTCCACTTTAGCTTCACTCTTTAGACCAGCCTCATCTCCACACTTCAGGCCCACTTTATTTCCACAATCCAGGCCTGCTTCATCTTCACACTCCAGGCCCGCTTCATCTCCATATTCCAGGCCCGCTTCAACTCTACACTCCAGGCCCCTTTATCTCAACACTCCAGGCCAGCCTCATTTTCACACTCCAGGCCTGTTTCATCTCTGTACTCTAGGCCTGCTTCATCTCCACACTTTAGGCTCACTTCATATCCACACTCCAGGCCTGCTTCATCTTCACACTTCTGGCCCCATTCTTCTCTACACTCCAGGCCTGCTTCATCTCCACACTCT
>CAIGQZ010005140.1:166052-186729 GCA_903798205.1 Danio tinwini
AGGCTCGCTTCATATCCACACTCCAGGCCTGCTTCATCTTCACACTCCAGGCCCCATTCTTCAATACACTCCAGTCAGTTACTCTGGTAAATTACTGTGGGAACTTTAGTCTTTAGTAGGAATAATTAGCTTAAATTCACTGACCTTCGACAGAGACATGTACTGTAACTAGATTAATGGGATTATTACTTGTTCTAAAAACAATTTTTTAGCACTGCCTACATTCTAAATGTCATATCAACCTTTACCACTTGATCAATAATAAAGGCAGACACACAAGTGCACTTTTAAATCTTTTAAAATCTCAACTTTAAAAATGTTATCTTAAACTGATCAACGTGTGTAAAAGTGAGAACCTTAGAACATTTCCACTGAACATTGTTAAGGTTATCTGCATTATTGTTTTGTCAAATTTGTTGTAGAAACTACACTCTCAGAAATAAAGGTACGCAAGCTGTCACTGGTGTGGTACCTTTTCAAAAGGTACACATTTGTACCTAAAAGGTCCATATTAATACCTCAAGGGTACATATTAGTACCTAAAAAGTACAAAAGTGTTTCTCGTAAAATTTGAAGGTACTAATGTATACTTTTGTGGTACCAATATGGACCCTTCAAGTACAAATGTGTACCTTTTGAAAAGGTACCACTCCAGTGACAGCTTGCGTACCTTTATTTCTGAGAGTGTATGCAGTAGCCTATTTTGTGTAATTTAATGCAATTACATCTAAAATAACTTCAACATTATGGACAATTCTCCACTTTTTCAAGTGAAAAATCAATAAACGTCACACATTACTTTTTATTATACTTAATTATTTAAATACTTTAAATGTAAACTTACGCATTAACTTTAGCAGCTATGTTTTTCACACTAACTGTCTTTGTTTCGCTAGTGGTGCCGCTTTTTTTAAATATATAATCATATTTGCTATACCTTTGCATGAGCTCATCAAGTTCAGCTGGAGAAAGAAATGCTGATGATCTCTTTTTTTTCAGATGTTGCATAAAAGTGAAGTTGAGCTTCTTTAATGGCCTGCATTATTGAGCCACTTTTGGTGTTTTGGTGAAGTGAGTTAGGAAATGTTTTCCTCAACCATCATCATGTAGTGACCTGGCCACTTTCCTGCAAGAAGAATGGCTCAAAATCCCCCTGGCCACTGCGCAGGACTTGTATTTGTCAGAACTAATTCATGCTGTACAGGAGCTTCACGGTGGTGCAGTGGGTAGCACGGTCACCTCACAGCAAGAAGGTCGCTGGTTCAAGCCTTGGCTGGATCAGTTGACATTTCTGTGTGGAGTTTGCATGTTCTCCCCATGTTTAGATGGGTTTCCTCTGAGTGCTCCTGTTTCCCCCACAAGTCCAAAAATGTGATATAGGTGAATTAAATAAGCTAAATTGGCCATAGTGTATGTGTGTGTGTGTGTGAATGCAAGAGTGTTTTTTGTGGCGACCCTTGATTAATAAAGGGAAAAAAAATGAATGAATGTGTATATATATATATATATATATATATATATATATATATATATATATATATATATATATATAAATGTTAGATACGTTTACTGAACTTTGGATGTCCATACCTCACATCATCTCTGTTTTGCTGTATTGATGTCAGTCATAAAGGAGACATTTCATCAATCAGATCAATCAGTTGCTTTCTTAGTTGCAAAAGCTTCCAAAATATGAAGCTTGCTTTTGCATGGTTGTGCAGAATTTGTGAGGTTAGCATTCCTTTGTCAATGTCCATCAGGATGCATTAGTGTTTACACCAGAGTTGCAAGGTAATCAGATGTGTCCTCGCAGTTTCACAACCTCTTATTCACCACCCAGGGGATCAGGTCAGTTCAACATCACATCAGATAAAACTAAAACTGAAACTCTGAAAGAGCATGGCAGGGTCATATAACCATAAGACCAAAAGACAAGACATATTTTGACATAAAATTATTATTTTTAGAAACCTTTGTTATTCTGTAACAATGCTGTTGTCTATTAGGGTTAAGGCTAGAAATGCATTTCTGAAGGATCCAATGTTGCAAACTAGATTTACAGCGACAATAGTGTTGAACAATTTGAAATACAATGATTTTTTTTTTTATGAAGTGACAATAAAGACATATATAAAGTGACATACATGTATATATTTAAATGTAACATTCCACAGTTTATACATGTATTATTTATAGACAAATAAATACATTTCCTGGTATTTCAGCTTGCAACCTTAAACTTAAAAATTATTTTTTTTAGATCTGAAAATGTAAATTGTTTCTAAAGTCTTTGCATCAATGAACCTAAATGTGATCTGTTTACAACAATTTCAAATCACAATCACTAAGTCTGAATATGCATTTGCTATGCTCTTTATTTTATGTTCTATTTCTAAGTCCATTATTCCACACCCTTTACCCTTAACAGCCCATTCTAAAAGCACAATCATCCAATTTGTGGACAATTCTATGGTGAATGGTGTTATCTCTAAGGAGGTTGAGTCTGACTTCTGGGCTGAAATAAGTGGTTATCAGAGTGGTGCAAAGTTAACAACCTGGTTTTAAATACCACCAAGACCAAAGAGATAATTGCTGATTTCAAGAGGAATAAAACAACTGCCCTGCCTCTGTTCATTGACAGAGCTGAGCTACATGCAATGCTTTTAATGGACACATCCAACCCCATCCCTAACCCTTACCCTCACAGTGACGTCACTAGCTCTATTGAGTGAAATTCTGTTTTAGCTGCAAATGTTGGCCCAACTATATATGAAACCCTATGAATTATTATTGGGCTTTATTTAAAGTTCATTAGCATGTTAATTATTTGGAAATATAGTAACTTTACTGCATTCAAATGCTGATTAAGAGAAATTTGAAAGAGCTCTGAGGTCAAATGTTTTTCAGTGATTGCTTGTTTAAGTGTTTGTGTAGGTGCTCTTGTGGAAGTAAAGAGGAGGCTTTTGGTGACTAATAGAAAAGTGGGTGCCAGAACTTCCTCTTCTGCCAGTCCACACATGAGAGCCCCCATCAGTGTGATGACTAAGATCAGACCCATCGAGCAGAGGAGCTTCAAGTGCCTGCTCAGAAACCTCTTGAGCTGTGCTCTAATCAGCAGCAGCAGACCCTGCATGTTAAATGTCCAAAACAGACTGCACTGTTATTGGTAAAACATTTGTGGCTTTCATCGGCAACCCCATAAATAAAAACAGTGTTTACGTGTTTTGTTTGTTCTGAATTCCTCTAAAACGAGGGCTTTCAGTTTTACTTGGGTGTAATATTCTGTGGTTTCTAAAGCTACACTAATCGGCATATATCTGAAAACACTGAGTATGTGTACATGGACACCAATAAACCGATGGTAATTAAGACAATACTCTGATTAAGACAATACTCTGATTAAGAGTCTACCATGTAAACAGTGATTTTTGATTACCTTAATCCAGAGATGTCCAAACTCTGTCCAGGAGGGCCGGTATCCTGCAGATTTTAGCTCTAAATTGCCGCAACACATCTCCAAGGATGTTTCTAGAAAACCTAGTAAGAGCTTGATTAGGTAGCCCAGGTGTGTCTGACTGGTGTTGGAGCTGCCCTCCAGGACTGAGTTTGGACACCCCTGCCTTAATCCGACTAAAGTGATAATCAAACTAAACAGAAATCGAATTAAGACGTGGAGTATGCCAATTTTAGTGGCATAATTGTACAGTGCAGTACAGATGTGTAAACACGGCAATCAAACTATTACCGTCGCAGGATAGTCCACACACACACACATGGCTGATTGACACTGGTTCTCTGCACCTATTGAGTCAGTAAAGGACCACAGACATCTGCATCGTGAAATGCGGAGGTTTTTTTTCCCATACAGCGTGCAGTACCAATCCAGAATCAGAATCAGTTTTATTGCCAAGTGTGCTTCACACACACAAGGAATTTGTTTTGGCAACAGAAGCTTTCAGTGTACATAAAGTGACGAGTGACAACACAAAATTAAATACAAGAAAAGAAAAGGCAATAAACATTAAACAGTCCATTAAACATCCATTAAAACATCACTCATCCAGCAGTTTATACTCACACCTAATATCTCGCTTGTCACGGAGGGCATGCATAAAATGTCCCTGAATGAAAGGGAAAGTGCCAAACTGCAGGTGAAGTCAACAAATTAAAAATCAAGCAAACCAAATTACATGAAGCTCCGAAGGAAATGTGGATAGCGTGGTGACGCAATAACGTTGATTGAATTATGTGCTATTGGTACAAACCATGTAGTTTTAAAGAGCTTGCACAATACAGTAGGTCAGAATAAAGTTTGTTTTCTTTTATTCTGGGCGGAAAGGGATGTGTGCATTGAGTGTAGTTTGAAGTATTAACGGTCCAGTGAAATGCTTTAAAATGTGCAGTTTTTATCTGATGTTCGACGTAACCTCAACTGAAACATAAAGACAAGGTGAAACATATAGGAGCCCCTGCCGCTTAAAAAACAACTAACAGCATTAGTTTAGCATAGTTTTAATCACAGCTCTGCAGTGAGAGTGGTTGAGCTCAAGCACATCAAATAAAATGCAAATAAGAAGCATCTAAAGAGGGCGGGGCATGTCAGATAATAGACAGCATATGATTGGTCAGAATATTTGATGAGTAAATAAAGTATGAGGTGACGTCAAAATAACCATTAATCAATTTAGGCAGAAATTATTAACTGCATCCATTAAATGTTGAATCTTTTAAATACAAATTTTAGAGCACACTAGCTTATAGATAATCATAAGACCTAAATTAGCGATACTAATACTTAAGTTCATGGCAACTGTATTTATACCAACGTCATCCAGCCTAAACAGGAAATTAATTGGTGAATTAAAAAAACTTCTCAGCTGCTATATTTAAACACACCACTGTTTCCGTTAAAAGAAATTAAAAATGTTTTGCAACTTTATGTCAGGGCTGAACACTCAGGGAGTAATTGCTGGTACAAGAGCTGCAGCTGAATGATGTCACTGTTCACTCCCATGGTAATCACTTGTGAAAGTTGCTACTCATTTGCATGAAGTAGAACATTCAGCTGTCAGTTGCTCTGCCTAACAACTTGTCGCTGGAGGTTGTCAGCTCTCTACTGAAAATGAATGGGATGTGCCAGTGTTTAGTGTGTACTCACCTAGCAGCAACATCCCACTCTGCCTCGTGAAGCTAATATGGAAGCCACTGAAACTGCAAATCATCGAAATTCTGCTAGTCCTGGTTCCAAAATAGAGCACATTTCTATTGACCCCAATGTTAAAATGGCCAACTTTACAGCAGAAAAAAAGGTGTTTACAGCCTGGTACAAAGAACCATTTTGGTGTATATAGCTAATATTACCCTTTATGACAACTGTGTGGGAGTTATTTTTTTATAACTCATTTGATTCGGTAGTGCTGTCGCCTCACAGCAAGAAGGTTGCTAGTTCGAGCCTCAACTGGGTCAGTTGGCGTTTCTGTGTGGTGTTTGCATGTTCTCCCTGCGTTCGCGTGGGTTTCCTCCGGGTCCTCCGGTTTCCCCCACAGTCCAAAGACATGTGGTACAGGTGAATTGGGTAAGCTAAATTGGCCGTAGTGTATGAGTGTGAATGAGTGTATGTGAATGTTTCCCAGAGATGGGTTGCGGCTGGAAGGGCATCCGCTGCGTAAAAACGTGCTGGATAAGTTGGCGGTTCATTACGCTGTGGCGACCCCGGATTAATAAAGGGACTAAGCCAAAAAAATGAATGAATGAATGAACTCATCTGATTTGTTTTTATTAAGTATAATATTATGTCTGTGTAATTAAGGGCGTGACCACTTGAGTGACAGCTAGGTCTCACTGGTTGCGGTCACTTCACCTCAGCTGATTCTGGCTGATTAGCCACTGAACTTGGCTTATACATCACTTACATATTTTTGTTTTATGTGGCTTTACACAGTCAATTGCCTTTTGGAATTATTTCCTACAATTCTCAGACAATATGGCATGCTGTGTGTGTCACAATGATATACACAGGAGACCCAAATGCAAGTAAATGCAAGACGATTTATTAAAGAGTCACAACTGGTATAGATCTCACCAGATATAGTGTGGAGCAAGACTGCTCACACCAGGAATTCAACACGCTAAACAGTGGTAATAGTTCATCCGAGAAACAGAGCTGAAGTAAAGTCTCTCACTGATATCTCACCAGATATCGAGGGAAGGGGAAGGTAGCGCTATGGAGCAACTCTCAAGGAAATCGCCATGTTTACCAGCGGTAAAGTTCATCAGAGTAGAGATTCGAGATGAAGTCTCTCACTGATATAGTTGTCAGAAGTGCAGGCAGTTGTAACAACATCAATGAAACGGAGACGTGCATAAGGTCCAAATGTAACCGACTTATGGCGAAACACCAGCACCAGATCGAGCTAGAGCACCTAACAGGAAGCAGACACAGGAGTGAACAAACAACGGACTGATAACGCTTTCTACAAAACACTGAACATATATATGCGCGCGATAAAGCGCAACAGCTGTGGCTGATAGAAAACAGCTGAGAGATATGAGTGGTAACAAGACACGTGACAACCCAGCTGATGAATGTAAACACACACACACACACACACCACGCAGTGAAGATAAACCCAAACAAACACACCCAGTTCCCACACACACACACACACACATGCAAGAAGAACAGATAGATCCACAACCGCGACAGTGTGCACTTAATTGTGTTCACACATTCATTAATTTTTTTTTCAGCTTATGCCATAATCTATCAGGGGCCACCACAGCGAAATGAACCACCAACTACTCTGGCATATGCTCTACAGAGCAGATGCCTTTTCAGCTGCAACCCTGCACTGGAAAACACCCATACACTCTCTCGTTCTCACACACACACTCATTCAATATGGCCAATTTACTTCATCAAACTCACTTAAACTCCTGGGACTGTGAGGCAAACCAAAGTACCCAGAGCAAACCCACACAAACATGGGACGAACATACAAAGCCCCGCCAGGATTTAAACCAGCGTCCCTTCTTGCTTGTGAGATGACTCTTTTATATTTATTTACTTTTTGTCCCAGTGCACCATTTCTAATAATACAACTGATTAAGTAGTCGTCCATCCATCTATTGTCTGCTGCTTATCCGGGCCAGGTCGCAGAGGCACCAGTCTCAGGAGAGAACCTCAGACTACATTCTCCCCAGACACAGCAACTCTAAGGGGATCTCGAGGTGTTCCTATGCAGACCAATAGACATAGTCCTTCCAGTGTGTCCTGTCTTCCCTGGGGCCTCCTCCAATTGGGACAAGCCTGGAACACCTCCCTAGGTAAGTGTCCAGGAGGCATCAGAAACAGATGCCTGAGCCACATCAATTAGCTTCTTTCAAAATGGAGGAGCAATGGCTCTACTTTGAGTTCATCCTGGGTGGCAGAGCTTGTCACCCTATCACTAAAGGCTGAATTATACTTCTGCATTGAGTGATCGCCGTTACCAACTGTGCATGTCTTGTGCGTAGTTGTGCATTTATACTTCTGCATTCTGTTTGTGTTGCTCTGCAATAACACTTCTGAAACGCTAGCTGGCAGTAGGTTTTTATGTGCCAAGTCAAGTTTCTTCACGGGTGTTTTTAATGCTACCTTACTGTACAAGTAGCTCAAACTCAATTAAGAGACGGGAACCGGTGGATGTGCAATAACTTTAATCATAAGGTCTCCCATGGATCTTGTGCTGCATCGTTGTGACGTGAAGTAAAACATTTCGAGTGGTGTGTGTCAGTATCTGTATCAGCCACAGAGAAGGGTATATGACTGTCCAACAGACCATCCATGTGCACTCAACGCAGAAGTATAAATCAGCCTTAAGGGTGCACCCAGACACCCTGCAAAAGAAGGTAATTTCTGCCACTTGTATCCTAGATCTTGTACTTTCGGTCATGACCAAAAGCTCATGACCAAAGTTGAGAGAAAAAATGTAGATTAACCAGTAAATCGAGAGCTTTGCCTTTCAGCTCAGCTCCTTCTTTACCGCAACAGACTGTAAATTGACCTTATAACTGCTGTCGATGCACCAATCTGCCTTTCAATCTCCTCTTCTATCCTTCCCTCACTCCTCCACCTGGGGGAAAGACTTTCCTCCAACCTGGAGATGGCAAACAACCTTTTTTAAGTAGTCAGTACTATTAATACTACATTAATACTATATTAATACTATCAATAGTACTATTGCAGATACAAATTTTGGATAGCTAGTTTGGGTTTTATTGAATGTGTGGTGCGGAATGTGTTTAGTAGGGGGTTCAACCTCATGTTTTTTGATAGGGTCCAAATTCGCACCTGCACATCATCACCAGTCATCACATCAGCCACATAAAAACCTGCACCATGCTCCATTCAGTGTCTGGCCCTGTTGCTACATGAAGGACTGCACTCTCCCTACGGTCAGTGTCATTTGCTATTCCAATTTTACTTACCTCTCTCGTTTTCCATGATCTACAGTGTCTGTGTCTCTCCTTCTTAATGTGGTTTCTCCTGGTCCCTCCTCTGGTTGTCGTCGATCCCCAGAGGCATGTTTCCCAGTTTATTTGACAAGTGTGAGTGCTCCGAATCGGACCCAGGCATGGTTCAGTTGGCCAGCATCGCCCGGTTGGAAGAGATGTGCCAGAGCGCGGTTTGGTTAGGCTTTGGCACGGTATTCTTGTAGTGTGAGTGCAAAGAGCGCCTGAGCTCTCTTGTTCTCTATCCTTCCCTCACTCGTGAACAAAACCTCAAGATACTTAAACTCCTTCACCTAGGGGAAGGTCTCTCCTCCAACCTGGAGATGGCAGGACACCTGTTTAAGTTTGCAGATACAGGTTTTGGAAAGCTAGTTTGGGTTTTATTGTAAGTGTGGTGCGGAATGTGTTTGGTAGGGGTCTCAACCTCATATTTTTTATAGGGCCCAAATTTGCTAACGGCGCTCCTAACCCTGCCAACAACTAACTCCAACGTATCACAGTGAGGCCAGGTTCTCCTTATGCTACGGTCGCAGTACAATTTGAGCTTGCGAAATTCTGTAGTACAGAGCTGCAAAAAGGGGCGGGATTAAACAAAATGATTAGACATTTTGAAAAGCGAGCGATTGGTCCATGTTTTCAATTTCTGTCCAGAAAGGTCATGTTTTGATGTTCGATTGGTCCCACACAATCATGTGATGCAATTTCACAGGTCAGAGTTCACCAAGCTTGAACTTTCCATCGCAGCAAACTGGGAAACCTGTCGCAGGAGCTTGCGTTTCCGGTCTGATGCATTCGCATGCATATGAATGGAAATCTATGGGGAGAAAAGTGCAGTGTGACCACACTGTGATCACTGTCACCTGAATTCTGATTAGCCCCGCACCTGCACGTCATCACCAGTCATCACATCAGCCCCATAAAAACCTGCACCATGATCCATTCAGTGTCCGGCCTTGTTGCTACATGAAGGACTGCACTCTTCTCATGGTCTTCTCATTTACAGCTCCAAGTTTACTTACCTCTCTCGTCTCCTATGAGCTACAGTGTCTGTGTCTCTCCTTCCTTGTGTGGTTTCCTCTGGCCTTCCTCTGGCAGTCGTCAATTTCCCAGACTTCGTGTATCTGTGTGCCTGGCTTGCATATTGCCTTCGGGCCATTCCGATTCAAAAGGTCTATCATAACAGCTACCTAATCACATCACACTTCAAACTAGATGAATATTTGTATGTTTTTTTTTCAGTGTTTTTTAATTTATACAGTTTGGGTCAAAGACAATAAGTAGAGTAAAAAATTATTTCATTTTTATTTCTACTATTCATTATAAATATTTTTTTGGTGTAAGAAAGATGATGGATTATGATGATTTATAATTATCCCAGTCAAAACACAAGCTGTTGCCACTGTGTCCAATTACCGGTCACCTTTAGGTGATCAAAACAAACAAAAGATTTACGCATAATTGCCACATTTCAGCAGAACCCCATAGTGGGAAATGAATAGAATAAAACTAGAGCTATATTGGCATTCGTGAACAATGTTTCAGATGCTGGGCAGACAGTACTGTTTGACTACAGATGAAAGAGGCTTTGAACTCCATAAAATTGCCACATGCTTTGATGAAAACTCTGAAAAAGTGATAAAAAAACAAGAATTATCATATGTAAAAAAAAATATATACTAGAATACATAAGGTATGACTATGCACTAAAAGTCTTTTGTTTATACATGTTATGCTGGTTATGTGAAATTATTAATTTATAAGCAGGATCCTATAGGGAAAGCCATTCACTATACAATGTTTTCTGATGGAGAGTGCTATCTGAAGATGAATGCTCTTTCACCTCGGCTCCATCAATTATGTAAAGCCTAAAATTAACATTGAGTCAGACTTTCACATTCTCTGCAAATGCTCCTGACAGTTTAGTTCATGCATTTTTCAGCCCACTTGAAAAGCCAACCATTATGAACAATTTACCCCGAGAAAACTGTATGAACAAACGTGGGAGCTTGTGCGAATTTAGCCACTGATTGTGTCTCCTCTTGCTCTATTCAGAACGGTTTAGGATTATGAGCGCATCCCAGAGTGACCCATAAATCGGAGCAAGCCACTTTATATAATGCAGACTGCATCCAAACAATCCATATTTCATGCCGTTGTCATGGTTCTGTGGATTGGTAAAGGTGAGTCGGAGCTGGATAAAGATAGATGTGACAGTCACATGTAGTGGGGTTTACAAGTTTGAGACGAGACTGGGAAATAAACCTGGAAAATAAACACATTCTGAATGTGATCATATTTGTATGTGTAATGCTTAAAAAAGATTTAAGTACGCATATACGTGTCCTAGCTAGGTGGAAGATATAAAAAATATATATAATAATAATACAAAAATGATCTCCACACTTTTACATTGGTTATTTTAAAAAAATAAACACGTCATTTACACTACTGAGAAACACCACCATGGTATTACACAAAAAATTTAGGTAACGGCATAAACATTATTTAACTTTAGATGTAACATAAAACTGTAAAGTCTGATGCCGAAAAAATACGGTGTCATGATAGGATTTCAGGGAAAGTCAAATTTCAGCCAATCACATGGCAGCAAATCAATGCATTTAGGCATGTAGGCATGGTCAAGACAATCTGCTGCAGTTCAAATCGAGCATCAGAATTAGAAAGTTAATTTAAGTGATTAAGTTTCAGACAAGCTGGTCTGAGTATTTCAGAAACTGCTGATCTACTAGCATTTTCAGGCACAAGCATCTCAAGGGTTTACAGAGAATGGTCCGAAAAAGAGAAAATATCCAGTGAGCGGCAGTTCTGTGGGCACAAATGCCTTGTTGATGCCAGAGGTCCAGAGGAGAATTGCCAGACTAGTTCTGGTAGGAAGGCAACAGTAACTCAAATAACCACTTGTTACAATCGAGGTATGCAGAAGAGCATCTCTGAATGCACAACACGTTCAACCTTGAGGCAGATGGGCTACAGCAGCAGAAGACCACACCAGGTGCCACTCTTGTCAGCTAACAACAGGAAACTGAGGCTATAATTCACACAGGCTCACCAAAATTGGACAATAGAAGATTGAAAATACGTTGCCTGGTCTAATAAGTCTTGATTTCTGCTGCAACATTCGGATGGTAGCGTCAAAATTTGGCATCAACAACATGAAAACATGGATCCAGCCTCCCTGTTATACACGGTTCAGGCTGGTAGTGGTGTTGTAATGGTGTGGGGCGTATTTTCTTGGGACACTTTGGGCCCATTAACTCGCCATGTCATAAAGTGGGAATCTACTCAGACAGGTTTCTTGAACATGACAATGAGTTCACTGTACTCAAATGGCCTCCACAGTCATCAGATCCCAATCCAATAGAGCACTTTTGGGATGTGGTGAAACGGGACACAAACTGGGTGTGCAGCCGACAAATCAGCAGCGACTGCGTGATGCTATCATGTCAATATGGACCAAAATCTCTGAGGAATATTTCCAGTACCTTCTCGAATCTTTGGCACAAAAGATTAAGGTACTTTTGAAGGCAAAAGGGGGTCCAACCCAGTACTAGTAAGGTGTACCTAATAAAGTGGCCAGTGTGTGTATAATAGAAGTCTCCTGGGATGCAAAAATTTCAAATTTTACTGTAAAAAAAAATAGCATAATTTTCACATTAAATATGTTTTTTTTTGTTCTTTTGAACATGTAGGATGGAAACTTTTTTTTGTTTAGGTAATTGATAAAGCTGACCATATTTAAACTTACCACTGTAAATGTTTGCTTGTGGATCTTTTTAATTTCCCAATGATCTTCTTGATCATCTGTATTGTCAGAATACAAATCCACCACATGCATGAGGTGTTATGCAAATTTTGCAACACACAGGGTCAGCTGACCAATCAGAGCACTCTGGGCTTTTGAGAAGGCTGAGCTTTGTACACTATAAAAATGTCTACGATTTTAACAGTAATAAAAGAAATGAAATATGCTACAGTAAAAATAGAGAATCTGCTTAACTGTAAGTTTCCTTAATACATGCAGTGAATAATCATAATTGACTTTCCCAGAATTCCCTGCATGACACCTTTATCCTTTTTTCCTCATCAGTTATGTACATTTGGGTTTTACATTACATCTAATGTCAATAAATCCTGTTTATTGAATTACTTTACTTGAATGTGTTACCATGATGTGTTAAGTAGTTGTGTAGATGACTTTTGTTTTGTGTCTGTGTAATAAAGATGCAATGTGTGGATGTTAATGCTTCAAATCATTGGTGTAAAACACTATAATTAATGAAATACGGTAGTTTACTGTACAATTTAGAAATGTATTTTATGTAAAGTACTTTTTTACAGATTTTAATGTCGAAAACAGATGTCAATCTGAGCGTTTCAGACAGAATGGAACAGTACAATATATGAAAAATAATTTGATATTGAACATAAATGCATGTTAAAGAGCCCCTATTATGGGTTTTTGAGAATGACCTTCCATGTAATGTGTAACACAGCTCTAAGTGAAGTTAAATATCCAGCTAACGCGACGCGTGGCGCTTTGTTTACGGATTTAAATGCTTGCGATCCTCTGCTGTTTGTCATTGCTATGGCCATCGTCAGCTGTTCTTACATACTTGCAGCAGTCTAGTTACAAAATAAAAATGCACACACATACCTGCCAACATCTGTCCCTGAAAATCCGGGAGACCGGAGGGTTAGGTTCGGGGTGAGGTGTCTGAATAACAGTCAGGGCTGGAGCAAGCTGGACTGGCGCTCTAGGCGAACGGTGATCACGCTGTCCTCAACCCGAAAGTGGAAAAAGTAAGTGACCGGTGTGTGTGTGTGTGTGTGTGTGTGTGTGTGTGTAGAGCAGGTAGAGTGTGACGGGCTAGGAGACTT
Source organism: Danio tinwini (assembly GCA_903798205.1). Classification (NCBI taxonomy): domain Eukaryota; kingdom Metazoa; phylum Chordata; class Actinopteri; order Cypriniformes; family Danionidae; genus Danio; species Danio tinwini. The sequence continues at coordinate 179,445 of CAIGQZ010005140.1, forward strand.
GTGTCGATCTCCTCCCCAGTTCTTGCTCAAAAAAATAGTTAGTCGTCTGTATTTACATTCACCCACTGGCAGCCAAAATCCACTAATATGAAACATGTATGCACTCTGACTACTATATTGTTGATAAGCTGTGCTGGGCATTTCAGTCTTACACTTAAGGCTGTCAGTGTCAACCAATTGCCACAGGCTGTCATCGGTCCAATTAGCGCAGATTAGCTTCGAGCTAAGGAGGGGTTTGGGAACAAATGAATCGCTGAACGATTCATATGGGAATCGCTGGGTAAAAATCGCTGGGAATTAGGTAAAAATAAATGCATATTATAAGACCATGAAAGTGTTTTTTGACCTTGCATGCATATCAGCCTGTTGTTGGAGACCCTTACAACTAAAATATGACCCTATTTAATGTATAATAGGGGCTCTTTAAACCATTCTTGTACAGCCAATAAACAAAACAATGACCTTTTGAAGTAGCATCATATGGTGTCATTAATTACAAAAATTGCTAAAGCGGTCTATTTGTTAGCATTTTCAAGAGCTTTCTAATGTTGACTGGATGGTTCTGCTGCCAGCTAATCACTTTAGCTAAAACTGACTCTCACACAGCTGTGGAAAAGATGCATTGTGGGGTTGTGCGTGTGTATGTGAATATTTAATTTAGATTTACTGATGTAGGTCAGTTCAACGTGCAAATGCATGCCGCTAATTGAGTTTCTGGGCCGGTGAGACTGCAAAATGCATTAAATAGATGTCGTGCTTTCATTCCCCATGCATGTAATCACATCAGGTCCATGCCTGCAGTCACACAAATGATGTAAATCAGATGATAAAGTAAATAGAATCATGTTGCGTTTGTGTTGATTATACAGTATGAAACAGTCAGCCATTACGACCGATCAATAAAACAACCCAGGCTCATTCTGAAAGCGTACTGCTATACATATTTCAGGAGATTGCCAAATGTGTCCCAGGAGGTACGTTTTTTTTGCAGTTTTTGTGTTCACAAATCCATCAGAGGCAGCTGTGTACAATTTTTGAGATCTCAAATTTCTCTCACTAGTGCCATTCGCGCCTGTTGTTTCTCATGTAAATCCACCTGCAGCCACTGTCAACTGACTGCCTGACTGACCAACCCTCCTTCACTAAACCCAACCAATAGTGTTTTAAAAAGCAACGATTGACCTGCCTAATCACTTCTCAGATTTTACCACATTCTCACCCTGTTATTTACTTGTTCATTTTATTTTTTGGCTTCTGTCATCTTGTCTTCTGTTGGCTGTCTGTTTATCTTACCTGTGTTCTGAAACCATTCTTTGCCAGACTCAAACCCTGTCGTCTTGGTCAACTCTACTCTGCATCTTAAGTCCACCAATGTACATGGCGAGCTAACTGGACAAACTGGTAACATCAGAAAAGCCGTCCATACTGAGGTAAGCGGTCAGCTGGTAAGCGTGAAAAGAAACCGTGTCGTACTGCCCCATAGTATTCGTTTTAAAGATGAAATGGAGTCATAAGTATTTCTGGTTACATAATTCATGATCTCTAGAAATGTATATAGGGCTACTTTTTCATAATTTCTATGTTGCAATAAAAGCACACAAATAAAAGTAGTGACATTTTGTAAAGTACAATTTTAAATATTATTGCAACATATTTTTATTGTTTGTGCTGTACAATTGCTCAAATCATCCATTTTTTTTGGGGGGGGGGATTGGGGGGGGCATAAAAAAATGATCTTTGCTGATTCTTTTTTTTTTTTTTTTTTTTTTTAATGAGCTAAACCAACACAATTCTTAAGGTTTTTGTTTTGGCACAACTCAATTGTTTTATGTTCACTCCACCTAAATTGGCAAAAACAATCAAGTTAACTTAATCAGTTTGTGTTGGGACAACATGATGGAATTGTGTTTAAGCCAACATTTTTACAGTGTGTTACCAGCAGTGATGGGAATAATGGCGGTATAAATAAACAACGTTATTAACGAGTACCGAGTAAGGAATTGACCTTTCGCTAAGCCCCACCCTCCTTAGTTACTGTTGTTACGTCTGTCAAGCTTTAGTGCCTGGCACGTCTATTACAATATGTATGTGCCAGTGTTACACATTCCCAGGGATATAATTAGTCATTTTTGGCGAACAGGTGAGATATCTAAGAAAGCCAGACAAAAGAGGACTGCGGTATGCAGTACAGGTGTATATTCATGACTTAATACACAAACGATTAGAAAATAATTTATTCAAAATTTAAGCTATGTAAGCCTAGCCGCCTCATACGCTGACCATACAACAGCTTAGCTCATGCACGGCAGGATAGGTGAAATTTAAAAATAATCTAATAATTTCTCTCTTTTTTTGCCAAAAGCCACCAACTTATCCAGCATATGTTTTACACAGCGGATGCCCTTCCAGCTGCAACCCATCAATGGGAAACATCCATACACACTTATTCACACACATACACTACAGTCAATTTTAGCATACCCAATTCAGCTATACTACATGTCTTTGGACTTGTGGGGAAAACCGGAACACCTGGTGGAAACCAACGTGAACATGTGGAGAACATGCAAACTCCACACAGATATGCCAACTTACCCAGTCGAGAGTCAAACCAGTGACCTTCTTGCTGTGAGGCGACAATGCTACCGTGTCACCTATTTTATAGTAATTTGACTTTTTTCAAAGTAACAATAGTTACTTTCCCTGGTAATTAGTTACTATTTGTGAGAAGTAGTAACTATAACTAATTACTATTTTAAAAGAACCTGCCCAACACTGGTTACCAGCATGATTTCTGAGAGTAGAGTACAGCTTCATTCCAAAGAAACATAGACATTTACAGTTTATAGACATTCACAGTTTGCAGGATGATGGTACAGAATTTGCTACACGATAATGGAGTTGAAATATTGGACATTGCCACATGTATGTTCTGTTTTAGTCTAATTCCTTGTCCTTGCATTTAATTTAATCTAGTTTCCTTTGATGTACTCCGTGGTATCAGATGCTATAAAAGCAATTAGCTGACTTTACTTTAAAAAACTGAGTGAACCAGTTGCCTCAAAATTATTAAGTAAAGAAACTATGTTTATAAAGGGCTGCACGGTGGCACAGTGGGTAGCACGATCGCTTCACAGCAAGAAGGTCGCTAGTTCGAGCCGCAGCTGAGACAGTTGGCATTTCTGTGTGGAGTTTGCATGTTCTCCCCGTGTTTGCGTGGGTTTCCTCTGGGTGCTCTGCTTTGCCCTACAGTCCAAAGACATGTGGTATAGGTAAATTGGCTAAGCTAAATTGTTTGTAGTGAATGAGTGTGTATGGATGTTTCCCAGAGATTGGTTGCAGCTTGAAAGGCATGCGCTGCGTAAATCATATGCTGGATAAGTTGGCGGATTATTCCGCTGTGGCAATCCCAGATTAATAAAGAGACTAAGCCGAAAAGAAAACGAATGAATGAACTATGTGAATAATCATATAAAAATCAATTAAGTCAACTTAACAGTTCTAAGTTACATGTTTACTCACTTTTTTGAATAAAGTCAACTTGTCACTTTTAAGACAATGAGTTTACTTGTCAGTGGGTGTAAAAGCCCACAGTTTCCTCATTTTGTTGTCTTGCATTGATGTTGATGTAGTAATCTATACTATAGTGTGATTTTCTGTTCCTTTGTTCAGTTTTACTCCACAGCAAGTCTGTGACGCAAGGTAGGACCAGAAAGTATTGTCATAACTTGTTTTACAGCTGCTTCTACCTGAGCAGAGGAGATGTTCCCTTGAGGACAACACAAGTGATTTGCTGAATTTGGCATTTGTCAATCGCTGTGCTGGCCACTTGCTTTGTGTGTTTTATAGCACCAGCCTCAACGAGTGGTTCTCGGCTCATAGACAGTCCTCAAGGCTCATTGTGGAGTGGGTGCTGGAAACCTGCAGACCCCTTTTTACAGTCTACTCCACTGAGGAGAACATCACCAGCCAGAGCCCACCTAGCCACTTTTAACACTTAGTACAGGCCGTAGATGCTACTTTCATATTTTAACAGCATGTGACATCGCCTGTAGATTCCTGAAAAACGCAAATTATGCTATTAAGTAGACGAGGCCAAATATCACCATCAGTGTGTCACCATGCGGACAGCAGACCATTCCTAGGTAAAAGTTGAATTATACTTCTGCATTGAGTGATCGCCGTGACTCACATTATGCATTTATACTTATGCATTTGTTTGTGTTGCTCTGACAATTACAGTTCTGAAACGCTAGCTGGCAGTGGGGTTTATATGTTTCTATGTTACTCTATCAGATAAGAATCAGATACTTAATGGGTGTTTTGTTTACAGCAGAAATAACTGAAATTCTAACTTACTGTACAAGTTGCTCAACAACTTTAATCATAAAGCAAATACCAACGAAAGTATTCATCTGTGGCTCCTCCACAGGAATCGACACTTGATAAACACTCTGCACAGGCTCACTCCTCACATGGCTCTCTGCCTCGCCCACACTCATCACAGTCACCAATCACAGCTCTTGCACTATCCGTAGTTGTGACATGTAGTTTTACATTTAGTTTGGTACATTTTTGCGTGGTGCACATCAAGGCCGGCATCAGCCATAGCGAAGAGTATGCCTCATTATTTACTCCCTCTGAATCCACCAGGAATGAGGACAGAGCTGGAGACCAGAGTTAGGAGGCTGGGCAGGACCAGAAACAATGATGGAAACTAGTCATCAAAGGTAGACTTAGGACTAGCCAAAAAGAAACAGGACTCTAGGACTCTCCCGATGCTGAAGGTTTTCCGTCCTCTGACTTTGCCTCATTCCTCCAAGCATCTGACTTATTTTAATCATCAGTCACACCAGATTCACCCAACTTTCTGCTGATCGCTCATTACACCTTGCTCCCCTGAGCCTGTGACTGTACAGCACTCAACATCATCCCCAAGTCTCTATCTTCTCATCTCCACTTCCATCAACTTCTTTCCAGTTGCACTCTTTGTACCTACCTTCATACCACTCACGTATCCTGCTTTCTCTGCCCTGATTTCTCACACCAGCACCTTCTCATTTAGTTCTCAGCCCATTGTTCATTCCTGCTGCCCTTACCCTCCCTTCACTGTTTAACATTTTTTTCTTTATTCATGCAAGGTGGAATAATGTCTTGAGATTGATTTTTGTTTGTAGAGTTCTAGTGTTCCTGCATTTAACTTAACTTGATGTGTTTTCTTTGATTATGTATTATGCCACACATATTCAGTGTTCCTTTACTGCATGCATGTGTGTATAAGTCAATAGTTAGTGTAGTAATGTTGTGTTATTGTGTATAACTCATCTTCTGAATTTTACTACATGGTAATCTGTGACAGGGTGATGCAGTGGCGCAGTAGGTAGTGCTGTTACCTCACAGCAAGAAGGTCGCTGGTTTGAGCCTTGGCTGGGTCAGTTGGCATTTCTGTGTGGAGTTTGCATGTTCTCCTAAAGGTAGGCTAAATTGTCCCTAGTTTAAGCTGAAAGGGCATTTGCTGTGTAAAACGTGCTGGATAAGTTGGTGGTTCATTCCGCTGTGGTGACCCCGGATTAATAAAAGGACTAAGCCAAAAAGAAAATGAATGAATGTAATCTGTGACAGATATATCTGAGCAGACCAAATTGTCAGGTCTTGTCTTCCATGTGTGTTTTCATCATGTGGCCTTCCCTATGTGGTCCTTTGTTCCAGTTCCCACTGTTTGTTAATGTTCATCTGTTCCACCTGTGTTTATCCCCTGTGTATCATCAGTGTCATTTTGTTTCTGTGTATTTATACCCCTTCGTTTGATTCAGTCATTGTCCGGTATTCTTTCTATGTGATTTTTGTTTTCGCCCCATGTCTTTCCTGTTGTCATCCATGTAAGTGTTTATTACGCATTTGTTATTCCTGCGATCCTGTGCCTTCCCGAAGGGAACCCAGGCATTACATAATACCGGATGTTTACCCCATGGACACCATTTAAACCCCAGAGTTCCTCATTCTGGTGATGAAGCAGGGGGAAAGCAGCCTCGAGGACCATACGGACAGGTTCCTGTTTTTAGCTGATCGATCCAGCTGGCTGGACTATTTGAACACCACTTGCAGAGCACGGCCGTCCGAAGATGGTCCTCAGGGCAATCTTGCTGCTTTTGTGGAGTGGACACTGGTGAGGAACAAACCATTGTTCACTGCCCGTATGAAACAAGAACTTGTCAGTGCCGCTCCAGAACCAGCAACCAGCCCAACTACAATCTGCAGGGAGCTTACGCCAGAGCCCACCGCAGACAGAGAGCCACCCGTGGTGTGGACAGAACGGAACACCACCGAGCAGGAGGAGCTCAACCGACCATCTGATCAGGTGTGTGAGCCGGCAACAATGCCAAATGTGGGAGTCCTGGTGGGCATTGAGGGACTAAGCGAGAGTCCTGCCTCCTACCCACTGCAGAGGGTGAGCTGTCTCTGGACCCTGAAATGCTGCTTATCGACTTCTGGAGCTAAGTCAAGCCCCTCTCGCTGTTCCCAGACAGCCTCCCAGCCCCATTGATTCTCGAGCACAATAGCTCCAGAGTCATGAGCAGCACCCCACCCAACCCACTCTCTTCACCTCCGCTGACATCTTCACCCAACCCACCCTCTTCACCTCCGCTGACATCTTCACCCATAACTATACAGCCTTCTCCAGCGCGGCTACAGTCAGCCAGTCCTCCAGCTCACCCTCCAGCTTCGTAGATCTCCCTGAGGCCCTGCCTACCTTTTTCGACGACCATAGGTTGTCGCCCGTCGTCATCTCCTCTGCCCTCTGAGCTATGGACTCCACCTTGGCCCTCCGACCCAATGCCTCCCTCATCTTCTCTGTGGACCACCAGCTCCAACAGGCTCTCTCATCCCTCCTGCTCCGCCTTGGTCAGGCTTCGCCCTGCCTTCATCTCTGCTGCGCCTCGTCCCTCCATCCTGCCAGCTCCATTGAGCTCCTCCTTCCCTCCAGCTACGCCTCGGTCCTCTGTCACTCTGGCTCCACTGCGACTTCTAAGCCTGTGTCATTGCTTTGGTCGGGTGAGCCATCCGCTCCACCTCGGCCCTCTGAAACCTCGATGTCACCTTCGCCCTATGGCTCTCCCATCTCTTCCTTGAGCTCTAGCTGTGGCGTCTCCCACAGTCGGCCCCCTGGAGTCAGTGACCACTACTTCTCCATGGCTTCTCCCGCCATCGACTCCATTTAAGTGTTTATCAATAAATCTACGTATTTGATACTCCTGCGATCCTGTGCCTTCCTGAAGTAAACACA
>CAIGQZ010005140.1:187129-228695 GCA_903798205.1 Danio tinwini
AGATAGATAGATAGATAGATAGATAGATAGATAGATAGATAGATAGATAGATAGATAGATAGATAGATATTTTATTTTTACAGCTTGTCTAATGCTCATGCACACTAGAAGGGAATGAGATCACAGCATCAAAGTATTTTATGGCTGTTTCTGGATCGTCAAATAATGAAGTATTTATTCCTGACAGCAAATCTCCTCACAAAACGGCAGCAGTCTCTTTGTTTACAGTTTGTGGGTGTTCAAGTGGTTGCTGTCATGTGATTTGCATTGGAATGGATCAGGCAGGGATTCATGTGGTCAGACGAGACACGTTGTTCCTCATTTTCATTTCATGTGGATTACAAAACCAGAGAACATTTGTTTACAAGTGTTGTTGGTTTGTTTGAATTTTTAAACTTTGCAGATAAATCTTTCATGCCTGTAAGTTAATTATTCACTGAGATTCCAGCGCACTTGCCGACCCTAGAGGATTCATAACGATGAAGCCGCAGAAAGTATCATAAAAACAGCATAGGCTTATTCTGAAAATGTAGCCCTATACTCATTTCTGGAGATCACAAATTATGTAGCCAGAAATACGTACAGTATGGCTGTATTTCATCTTTAAAACAAATGCTACAGGGCGGTGTGATGCTATTTCTTGTCACGCTTACCAGCTGACTGCTTACCTCTGTATCGATGGCTTTCCCACAGTTACCAGTTTGTCCAGTAGCTCGCTATGTACATGGGCAGGCTTGAGACACAGAGAGTAGGGATGCACTGATCCCAATACTTGCATTGCATATCGGTTCAATACCGCATATTTTTGCTGGATCAGGTATCGGCCAGCTGGTACCGATCCAAATCCGATCTTGCGCTTGTGCTATATTCTGTGTAATTTATAACCCAACAAAAGCCATGAAGGTAGCCTATTATAAGGCACTAGAAAGTTATCATGTAGGCCTACTGTATCCCTGATGTTTTGAAGCCATTCTATAGTTTAATGTGAAGTACACATTATTATTCAAGTGGTTAAATTTATGTTCAGTTCAGCGCGTCCCTCTGCCGCGCCTGTCAATCATTCTCCATTTATTCACTATTCAAACTGCGTGTCGCGTTCATGACAACACGAAAAACTTTCCCCAAGACTATTTTTTCCTGTTAGTTTAAATAATCAGTGGAGAAATGCATTTAGTTTTGCATTAAATGGGTTAATTTTTACCTGCAACAAGGAGTTCACAGCTGTTTCTATTATGTTGGGCTATGTCTGTAAAATCAGCAAATCGCATTCGCAACACTGGAGTAGAGAGGGTTGTTACCTGCTCTTCACACACAAAGTAGGCCTACCTGAAACTTTAAATTAGAAAAGGCTCAATAATACATTGCACAGATCCACAACGACACACTCATTTCTTCCCTTTGTGCTGCTCAGTTTTGAAAGGGTCCGCAAATACAGGAGGGCTGCACGTTGTGTGTCAGTGATGCATCAAGCACTTCATTCAGGCAACGGCTGCGCAGACGCGACATGCACCAATCTGTAAAATTATTCTCACAATGAGTTTCTGTTCTCTCATCCTTCCAACTGAGTTTATTCTTCCAAGGGGAATACTTTCAGTGCTGCGAATAGCTTGTAAAGCCTGGCTCATTGTGGTCAAAGTAGTTGATTAAATAAAAAAAGTGAAACTAACGAGCACAATGTGGTTTATCATTAACAGAAAAGGAATGTTTATTAGGTAAATCTGGCCTCAGACAGTTTAGTTTAGTCTAGTCTGTGTCAAACCTGCAGGAAAATATCAGGCTTTGCTAAAAGGCTGGTTATTTTACCAATGATTAGGGTAAATAATGGTAGCCTATTACTAATTTCAAAGAAAAATCTTAATATTAAAAAAGGAAACATAAGCTGGACTAAATCAATGTCATAACGAATTAGTTTACAGCAAGCATCATGTTTTTAGTTAAATTGTGCCGTTTGTCATATACAGTAGGCCTATAGGTCTATTTTTTACTAAAGTAGATATATTATTTGAGTTTAATCACCAGAACTATAGAAACTGTGTTATGCTTAAAAAAAATGGCACAAAATCAGGATCAAATCTGTATCGGTCGATACTCAGAATTTTGGTATCGGGATTGGATTGGTTGCAAAAAACTGGTATCGGTACATCCCTAGAGAGGAGCTGACAGTGACACTGAGGTTTGAGTCTGGCAAAGAACGGTTCCAGAAAGCAGGTAATACATAAACAAAAGCCAAAAAACTAAATAAACAAGTAAATAACAGGGTGAGAATGTAGTAAAATCTGTAAACGTGATAAAAATCCAGTGAGCATTTTTCTTTTTCTGGATTGCATTTAAAACTGTCAGTTGGGTTTAGGGAAGGAGGAGGGTGGGTCAGTCGATAGGTCAGTCAGTCAACAGTGGCCTCTGCTGGATTTACCTGAGAATAGCAGGCACGAATGGCACTCGCAAGAGAAATTTGAGACCTCAAAAAGTGTACACAGTGGCCTCTGGTGAATTCGCAAAATCAGCAAAAAAAAGTACCTCCTGGGACATATTTGGCTCTACAGAAATGTATATGACGGTATGTTTTTAAGAATATGCATGAGTTGCATAATAACATATGTCTGGAAAGTGCCCCTCCCTTAGAGTCTTTATTGATCAATGATTGGCTAGTAAAAGGTAGGACTTACTTCGCTAGAGTGGCCATACTGACAATCACATTCAACCCATTTAAAAACTATAGGAGTGACAAGTTTCGTGTATTCTATAATCTTCAAGTTCAATCAAGGTCAAGTTTATACAGAGTGCTAAGCATTAATATTTAATTATTATTATTTTTTCAAATGAAATCCACATACAAATGCACTCTCTAACATAAAATGAGACTTTTATCCTTTCGGCTTATAGAGGACATCTGAAAGTATAATTTGGTATTTGACTTTAATCTCCATCCAATTTCTCCTTGCTTAGACAGCATTTTGAAAACTGCCTTTTATTACCGGAGTTAAAATCAAAAGTCTAAATTGCATAGGGGATTGATTAAAATAGGCTGTGTTTCAGGTCAAAGCAACCGTGGATGGATGGAAAATGTGTTAGACATGATGCAAATAAAATACATATGCCATTGTCACTGAGAATCACATAAAAACTGGAAAATTATAATCCTATTCAGCCTATATATTTTAACCTCTCAATTCACTGGGGGTTTGAATCTGACTGGACAAGCAGATCAGATAAGCGAGGTCAGTTGGCCTACCCTTTAAAAACATAAATAATACAAACTGTAAAAAATGTGATTGTGACATGCTATTCGGTCCATTGGGGAAACTCTTGGGTCTCTAAACATCCAGTCCATGTCAGAGCTCAACTGTCAGTTCATTCATCTGTAAAGCAATACAATGTGACAGAAACAGCAATGTTGGATTTTGTGATGCTATTCACTTAAGATAAAATCTCCTGTAGGTAGAAAAAGCTACACTGTTTTACAATTTAAAAGCATCGCAATTTTGTTTTCCCATCTTGGTAGGCCTCTCAACTAGGATTTGAAACTAAACCTCTACCTATCGTTTCATGTATGTTGAATCCAAACAGCAATTCTGCATGTTGTATATGGATTAAGTGAGGATTAGGCTTATTAGCCCCAAACCTTCTCTCCAGAGACAGAAAGATTCCAGTCTTTTGCTTCAGTGGAGCAAGCCACACTTGTATTCCCCTGCTAGTGGAGCTCAACATCACAGAGGGGAAAAAAAGAATATATAGCAGTGAAGCACTCACAAAGAACATGTCTTATATTTCAAATGAAAGCTGAAGGAAAGTAATATGATATCTGTCAGTTAAAAAGAGATTTTTATGTGTGCTATTGAGAAAATGGCAGCAAAATGAGATCAATGATAGATGGCACAACTGGTAAAAGTACAATGATAGAAATTTGAAGAATCAAGTCACTGTTTAATAAATCAATCATCCAATCAATTGGTTAATCAATCATAATTCTTTATTATTTAATCATCATAGAAATTTATCCTTTGTCATCATTGAAATCAATGATATAAAAAAAGTAATATTTCAATGTTTTTAGCAGCCCAACCTTACCAGTAAATATAACATATTTATGTCCTGTGTAGGCGCTGGTGTAATGAAGCATGCTGTGAGTCAGGTAGGTGGTCACTCAAAGTTTCTTTTATTATCCTGGGCAGACACAACTGGGGCAAACAGGACCATAGATTAGTTAAATAGCAAAGTGAGAGTCAGCAAAGGGACTTTACAAGACTGCCAGTAATAAAACTTTCTCTTAATTAATGAATGTGAACATAAAGTGAATGCAAATCTGAATTAAAACTACCTCCTCTTTTCAATTCTCATTAAACCACAATGCTGCAGTGCAACAGTAAACTCAAGTAAGTCATATTTTGCATATTTTGGAAAAAAAGGTAACAGAACCGGAAAAACGCAACTCTTAAGTAACGAAGCACATGATTTAGCTTGTAGCACATGTGCTATTGCTAACAATTCAAGCACATAACATGAGAAAAACTAAATAAACATATCTGGGGCAAACAGGACCATAGATTGGTTAAATAGCAGCTCTGATAAAATGAAATAAACAGAGTTATATACACACATGCTCCTTGTTATATCACATTTTCGCGAGGGATGGCTGAAGTGAAACTGACATTTCAACATGTCGTGACCCTGAAGCGCAATTGTTTCGAAACATTGCAGCATAGCATGATCCGAAACACCCAGGTCACATGACTAAGGTGATTCGAAACACACAATCACATCAATTAAGTGTTTCAAAACACCAGGTCATGTGTCTAAAACAATTCAAAGCATCGGTCATTTCAGGTGTTTCGAGACCTGGCGAATCTGCTTTGACTGACAGAGACAGAAAAACAAATCTCATGTAGCCTAATAGTGGACTGTGTGTGTGCACAGAGTAACTGTGCTGCAAATGGCCCGAGTTCTGTCTTGTACAAATACTCTGAAATTATGACTTGATGTATTTTAATAATGTTACTTTTCATGACCAAAACAAGATTTTTTTTATTCACAAAGTGTTAATTCGGATGCCAGACCAATGTTAAAACAAAACACGTTACAAAAACAGAATTTAAAAATACCATCTATACCACTGATCATCAACTGGCCGCCCGCAGGCCAAATCCGGCCCGCTGAGCCATTCAATCTGGCCCACGTCTGAATTCCGAAATTGTGAGGATCAAAAAGAAAATAGTGGTCCACACTTTTAAAGCAACTAAAAATAACAACAACCGAGTCTCTTGTCAGAATAACCACCATTTATGACTATATTTAGGCTACACATCGAAATGAGGACAGACTCAGACAGACCATGCAGCGTTAAGCATTTATTGTTTCAAACAGGTTTTAGCGTAAGTAAAGACCGGGTGGGGTGTAGGCAAAGTGCGCGCGACGTGTGTGTTATGAAGAGCAAGGAGGGATGCGGTGGAGAGAGGTGCGCAACGTATTTGAGGAGTCGGAGGAAGTACGCTCGATTTCCGGGAGATTATCAATTATTTGTCATGAGGGACTTGATATCTCATGACACCGGGGGTCTCTATGCATTTGCGGGAGACGCACAGAACTTCCGGGAGACTTGGGATGTCTGCCTCAGGACTAAAAAAAAGGAGGAAAAACAATCTGGTACAACTTAAAATAGCATGGTAAATAAATAACCTGGTACCAGAAAAATAACAAATAATGTTTGCACATCAAATGAAACGTTAAGTGGGCTTGAATTCAAATCACAATGCTGAAAAAGGCTACTCACAGTGCTTAATCAATGGCTAAAGTTACATTTCCCCTTTGAGTTGAGGCAAAATATCTATCACCCGTAGTGTTTGAGTGTGGTAAAGGGGATGGGAGTCTGAATCAAATGCCTTCAGTTTTGTAATGAAATTGAAAAAGTATAAACATTAAACATAATGTTAAGTCTAAATGAGATTTTTATTTGATTTTCTTCTTGGGGGTCCTACCCCCAAGGAGACTGTCTAGTAAAACTCTGGCCCTCTGACAAATATAGTTGATGACCCCTGATCTACACACTTATTTCACGCGGCCGCCATTTTAAAGCACGAAAGCGAGGCTGCGGTGGGAAGAAACCTAGAAGCATAGTATCAGCACTGTAAACATTGCAACAACATGCTGTGTACTAAAAACCTCCAGCTGTTGCCGTGATTTCAGAATGCAGACATGGTGTAAAAATCAGTGTAATATTATTCAGTTCGCTTTAATTTAAACTATTAAAAGCATATTAGGCATCAAACAACGTCACAATCTCTTTAAGAGTAATACACTTAAGTGTCCTCCTAGGCTTCAGTTGAAGACACCAGGTAAACACCATGGGGGCTTCCCTGCTTCAGCCTATGTAACCCGGTGAGCGATAAAACAATGCAGTCCTCTGTAGCACACCCTCGTGTTGTCTGTAATACTGTTGTCCCTGTACTGAAATTTAAAAAATGTCCATTTCCCGCTAGCATTTAAGCGCCGATGAACGCGTTCTTAAACCGCTGATTTGCTGTAGTATTCACCAGTGCTCAACAGAAATGACTGTGATTGGCCATCGGTTGACTGTGATCAGTTCACCGCTCTTCACAGATTGCAAACACAGATACACGAACACTGGAGCGTTTTAAAGCCAGGAAGATCAATCGTCTGTGTTACACTCGGTAAACATCAGTGAAATGCAGTGAATACACTGATGACCTTCATGGCCAATCACAGTCACTTCTGTTGAGCACGTTAACACAATGGCAAATCAGAGGTGTTTAAGAACGCCATCAACAGTGTCTTAAATGTTAACTAATGTTAATAAAAATGTTAATTTTTTTTTATTTCAGTACTGAAATTTTTAATCTTGGCAAGTCTAATATAGTGAAAGAATCAGTTCTTTAACTTGAGTTTGATACTGTAAATGGCATCTAAAACGTGTGTGTGGGAAAAAAAAACCTTAGCTAACTAGTGCCGTTACCCTTAACTTAGCTGAAAATGAGGTCTGATATCCCTTTTTATTTTCATTATTCATTCAGAACAGACCTTCGGGTCACTTGGAGGGTGGTGAAAGTATAAATTTGTGTCACTTTCTCTTCACTGATAAGATATACAGCCAGGTACATAACATTGCTGTGTGACTCAGGTGATACTTCCGGGTTTCTTCCCACCACAGCCTCGATTTCGAAATTAGTCTATAGCTGCATCACTCTGGATTCAAACCATTACCTAATTTAATTGAAGCTTCTACTCTACAATGTGGGGTTTAATACCTCAATTTGCTTTACTGTTAAATACTGTTACATAAAAAATGACCACTAGGTCATTAGAGTGGGGTTTCGAAATGCTTTGAAGCTTCGACACATTTGCTTCAACTGTTTCAGGTTTATGAAGCCTTGTTTTGCCCACCACTAATTTTCACAGAATTTAACACAACTAGAAGCTGGCAGACCGGAGTATTCTTGTGTGTAGTATAAAAGTTCAGCTCTTTGCACGAAAATAATCTTAACTCAATTAATAATACAAGATTATATTATTTACATATATTAACAATACGATTATCAAAGCAGCTTACCAGCAGAGAGGCTTTACAAGACTGCTGGTAATTGGGTAGCAACACTCACTAATGTAATGGATGTGATTGCAAGCAGTGCAACAAACCAATGGCAAGTTGTGCCAATTTAGGCATGGATTTTACAATTATTTAACTGTGTTACATATGTATTGGCACAAAAGTGACTAATTCATATAAATTTATATTATTTAATTTGAATAAAAACATAACATTTTTATATCACCCTGCAGCCCACGCCGAGGTACTCACTGAAGCTAAGCAGGGCTGAGCTTGGTCACTACCTGGATGGGGGACCACATGGGAAAACTAGGTTGCTGTTGGAAGTGGTGTTAGTGGGCCAGCAGGGGTCACTCATGCTGTGGTCTGTGTCAGTCCTGATGCCCCAATATAGTGAAGGGGACACTAGTCTTTTCGATGAGATGTTATACCAAGGTCCTGACTCTCTGTGGTCATTAATAATCCCATGGCACTTCTCGTGAAGAGTAGGGGTGTAACCTTAGTATTCTGGCCAAGTTCCCTCCTTTGGCCTTTACCAATTATGGCATCCCAATCTTCCGATCCACTAAATTGGCTCTATCACTGTCTCTCCCCTCCACCAATAGCTGGCGTGTGGTGAGCGTACTGGTGCCGTTGTCCTGTGGCTGCCGTTGCATCATCCAAGTGGATGCTGAGCACTTTACGTGTATGGCCCTGCAGGATAAATGCACTATATAAAAATACACATTACAGGATTTTTTTATAAAAAGGAGGGGTGCAAACCCAACCCCTAAACACAACTGTCATTGGGGCATGAGCAAATCATACTAAAATTTATTTAAATTAGCCACAAAATAAAATAAAAAGGGACAAAGTGCTGTGAGATTGTGTTGGTTTTTACTTTATTGTTGATTAAATAAATATAGGATTAATTACAATAGGAGACTTCAGAACACTTGAATATTGATGTATCAATTTAGAATTAGATGTATCTCATTTGATTGGCTAAGAAGGCTTTCCAAGAGTGCTCATATTCAGCATAACTGTACTGTGATTTCTCACTGTTTGCATCACTGTCTCTGTGTATTGAGCATTGGGGAGTGAAAGGGGCTTTTGAAGGAGTTTTGTGATTCAGCTTGAAGTAAGTTTTCGAGAACCGAAGCATTTGTGTTTTCTTTTGCTCCGGGACCGCTCAGAGCAGAACGTCCTTCAGCAGTCAGCAGGAAATTGAAAACCCGGAGATGAAGCAGAAAACGTAGGGAGAGTCAAGAAGGGAAATTGCTGTCATTTTTTTTTTGCCCACTCAAAATTATGTTCCAGTTTGTATGCTTTTGCTACCAACACACAACTAGGGATGTATTCCTGTCCAATTTTTTTTATGTCTATCCCTTGTTAACTTCCCTCTGTCTTGTTCCCTCAGATGTACACCCTTGATTACGTCACACAATTGCTCACTACTGGCAGAACATCTGAATGGGTTTAAATTAAATGTTCTAAACCTTTGAGCACTTGTGAACTACACTGTTGTGACGTCACAATTGCGTTGCATTCTAGGACATATAAATGCTGGAGTGGACATATGAAGCAGACTTGCTCTCTCTGTCAAAATTGAAGGATTGAAGGTATGTCCATGTAAGCTTGCCTCATTGACTAGAAGTAAAACGCACTTAAAAAAGCATTGGGAATTCCCCCAAGGGAACAAGGAAAGGGAAGTTCACGAGTGTGTGTCTAAAAGTGGTGTTTTGATGGTCCGTTTGTTAAATTTAAGTTATATTGCATCTACATGCCAACTAGTTCTGACTGTTAGATTGTGGTTAGTGCAAGTTGACATGCACTTGCAAAGTTTCCTATAGTCAGTAAAATGTCTGTTGAAGCAGCAGTATCAACAGATAATAAGCAGATAGTCTACTAATGCTCAAATGGACGATCAAAATAAAGTGTTACCAAAAATGTTTATATGTCATTGCAAATTCCGAACTTATATTTTTTTAATATGTGTAATTATAGTTTCTCTTTATTTACCATTTATAGGCAGGCTACATATTTGAGTAAAATGTTTGTTTCATTCATAAAGTATTTTTTTGTTTGTTTGTTTGTTATATATATATATATATATATATATATATATATATATATATATGTGAACGTGGCATGGTTGTTGGTGCCAGACGGGCTGGTCTGAGTATTTCGGAAACTGCTGATCTATTGAGATTTTCATGCACTGATCTATTGAAATTTTCATGCTCTAGGGTTTACAGAGAATGGTCCATAAAGAGAAAATATTTGTGAGTGGCAGAACTGTGGGCACAAACTGGTTCGAGCTAATAGAAGGCAACAGTTATTCAAATAAGCACTCGTTACAACCGAGGTATCCAGAATAGCATCTCTCAATGCACAACGCGTCAAATCTTGAGTTAGATGGGCTACAGCAGCAGAAGACCACACCGGGTGCCACTCCTTTCAGCTAAGAACAGGAAGTTAAGGCTACAATTCACACAGGCTCACCAAAATTGGACAACAGAAGATTAAAAAAACGTTGCTGAGTTGATGAGTCTCAATTTCTGCTGCGACATTCGGATGGTAGGGTTAGAATTTGGCATCAATAACATGAAAGCACGGATCCATTCTGCCTTGTATTAACGGTTCAGGATGTTGGTGGTGGTGTAACTGTGTGGGCGATATTTTCTTGGCACACTTTAGACCCATTAGTAGCAATTGAACATCTTGTCAACGCCACAGCTTACCTCACTCCTACCTGAGTATTGTTGCTGACCATGTCCATCCCTTTATGACCACAGTGTACCCATTTTCTGATATCTACTTCCGCCATGTCATAAAGAGCGAATCATCTCAGACTGGTTTCTTGAACATGACAATGAGTTCACTGTACTCAAATGGCCTCCACAATCACCAGATCTCAATCCAATAGAGCACCTTTAGGATGTGGTAGAATCGTATCATGGATGTGCAGCCAACAAATCTGCAGCAACTGCGTGATGCTATCATGTCAATATGGACCAAAATCTTTGAGGAATATTTCCAGTACCTTGTTGAATCTATGCTACGAAGGATTAAGGCAGTTCTAAAGGTAAGAAGGTGTCCAACCCTGTACTAGTAAGGTGTACCTAATAAAGTGGCCAGTGAGTGTATATTTTTGATTAGAAAAAAATTCCTCACTCAAAGTACAAATGAGAACCAAAGAAGCGATAACCATTTTTAAGTGGCCTCTTCTTTTTTCAGAGCTGTATGCCAATAACACTCAGAAACTTGAAATAATGTTATAGCTGATAGTAATTTATGCACATAATTTCATAATTATAAAATGTGAATGTCTGTTAGGTAAAGCAAGAGTTTATTAATGCAGTTCAGTCAATCTTACGTCAACCGTTATAATCAGATAAATGTTATAATACTGATAATAAATATTTTCTTTAAGCACTGAGTTTATATAAGTTTAACACTGCAATGCAAACATATTTAAAACCCACCTACAGTATATGTTTCACTTTTTTGTGATAAATGTAACCCAGACATATTCCTGACAGGTGAATTCTTCTTTTAGTTTAGGAAGTTTTTCTGGAATAATGGGCAGATAAAATTGGAAAAGAGATGAGTGCTGAAGGTTTAGTAAAATATGCCATAACTCACTGCATGCTAGCATGAAACTCCCTTGAGAAGAATCTGCAAATCAGCAGTAATAAACCCAATTAAATCCACACTGAAAATTCTATTGTGTTACAGCACAGAGCCTTGGCTATCCTCCATCGCTCTCCCAGACAGTGTTAAGTTTGGATGCGCACAACCTACAGCTCACGGGCCACTTTAAAACTTAATTCACCCTGCGCCAGCCTTCCATCATCCTCTTCTAATAATCACGACCATCATAGACAATGTGACATCTCCCCAGACAGACGGAGAGATAATATTCTTTTCCCCAGCCTCCGGGGAGAAGTCAGAGGCTGAGATTGATTCGAATGCTCTCCTGTTGGCAGGCCATGGCTCATGAAAAACTGGCATATAGAGAGGACAAATTTTGAGCCAAATGTGGAGCAGACTGAGTCCCAGACAGCTGTGAATGAAGCTTCCTGAGACAGCAGTGATAAAGGCTTCAAAACTCCTGCTAGGATTTGGCTGTTGGGTAACAAGTCTGAGGGGTTGACCTGCTTTCAGAGGCTTAACAGAGGATTAGATGGATGGCGGGTCTTTGAGGCGGGATTTTACTTTGTGTTTTTATTCGGAAAGGGGTAACACTGTGGCCATCCGTATAAGCTCTTGTTGTCATTCTTTGACAAGAAAAAGAAAGTTTTGTCGCAATATTTCTCCTCTATAATGAACATTTTTTGTGTATCTGTGTTCCACATAGTGGCACAGTGGCTTAGCAATGGTTGCCTCACAGTAAGAATGTCTCTGGTTTGAGTCCCAGCTGGACCAGGACACATTTCTGTTTGAAGTTTCCAAGTTCTCCTTGTGTCTGTGTTGGTTTCCTCTGGTTTTCCCTACAGTTCAAAAAAATGTGCGGTTAACGTGGATTGGGTACAGTATGCGAGAGAGTGTGGGTGTTTCGATTGTGGCTGGAAGGACATCTGCCAATAAAACAATTGCCAGTGTAATTGGCGGCTAATTTTGCTGTGGTGACCCCTGATAAAGCTGGGAATAAGACAAAGGGACGAGCGTTCCATAAAATTAAAGGTAAATGTTTCAATTGTCCACAGAGTTGAATTTTTAAAAACAATGATGCAGTTCACTGACTAAAGACTATGGTATACATCAACTAAAGTTTGTTTTCGGTCTTCATTTGAAGGCAAGAGAAGTTCAAATGTGACAGTATACTGTTTTTAAACCTTCAGAACCCCTGTGCTGCAGTAGTTGGGGTTATAAATGTTGCATGTTATTCTTATGCTGTGTTCATACCAGACACAGAAGCAGCTTCAAGCGCGAGTGATTTACATGTTAAGTCAATGCAAACGCGTGAATAGACATCCTGCGGCGCGATACACGTGAATGGCGTGGCACGAATTGAGTGTTTAGTGCGTTTGACGCGGAATCGCTCATGTTCAAAAATCGAAACTTTTGCGGACATTCGTGCCGCGTTAACCAATCAGGAGCTTGCTCTTGTGGGGATATGATTATGACGTAGCGCCTGTTGTTGGTGTCCCGGGGGAAAATCGGGACTCAGACACGGCTCCAAATAAATCAACGCTGTTTTTCAGCCTTCATATAGCACATAAAGTTATTTTATCAATAAAATCCATGTTAGCCATTTAACAATGAAGCTAAACAGACATCTGTATCTGTTCTGAAGTGAATTTGACGGACGAATTAAGCGGAGTAAACTCAAATGTTCATGTGACTATTTACGCGCAAATAGCACGATTTATTCGTGTGTTCCGCGTCTGGTGTGAACACAGCATTATGTGCCTTTAAATACAACAACAATGGCGGCTGTGAGAGAAGAACAGTTTTATAAACATCTTTTAGCCTTCTCCAGCTTGTCGCACTGAAAGTGCCACTGCAAAATGCCACATCTTTATATTGTTTTTTTTTTTTTTTTACTAAAGACATTCATCTCTAAGTCTTTAAAATTTCTCTGCAATCAATCGTACAGGAGCGGATACATCTGTATCAGTTCTGCTACACAGCCCTCCAGTGTATTCATGTTCCTAAGTTGGTGTTAGTTACAGCAGGTTTGGATGTTTCAGCAGGACAATGAACCAAAGCACAGTTCTAGATCTACTTAGGAATTCACCCTCAGACACAACACAATGTTCTAGAGTGGCCATCCCAGTCCCCAGACTTCATCCATCATCAAAAATATATGGCTTGATCTGAAAAGGGCAGTTCACGTTTGGCACCCATCAAAACTGACCTAACTGGAGAAATTTTGCAAGGAAGAATAATCCAAAATTCCTTCAGCAAGAATTCAGGGACTTATCCTTGACTATAAGAAGCGTCTACAGGCTGTTATTGCAGCAAAAGGTGGCTGTACAAAATATTAATGTCATTATTCTGTTTGAGTGCCCAAATTTGTGCACCTGTCTGTTTTTGTTATGACTTAAATTGCATTGCATCTGTATATTAAATAAATGTTATGTCAGAACTAAAATGCTGCTTTTTCCCCCTAGAGTATAAAATATATCCAAATGAAATTGCTGATTTAAAAGGCCAGCAGGTTATGGCTTACAATTATGAAAATGATCAGGGGTGGCCAAACTTTTGCATAAAACTGTATTGTGTATGTTCAAATATATTAGCTATAATTTTATAAATATGTTAACATATAGCCATATAACAGATTTACGTAAGGGTCACTCCAGCAGAATGAACTGCAAAAACATATGGCATATGTCTTATCAGCAGATACTTTCCCTCTAACAACCTAGCACTGAGAATCCAATCCTCAGTGCTGGGAAACCCCCACAGACTCTCCTACTCACAAATCCACACACTAATGTCAATTTACTATAATACAATTGACTTGTACTGCATGTCTTTGGTTTGTGGAGGAAACCAAAGCACCTTAAGAAATCCACATGAACACTGGTAGAACATGCATAATACACACAGAAAGACTTCCTGGCCTAGCCGAGACTCAAACCGGCAACCTTCTTGCTGTGAATCAACCACTGCTCATTGATATTTACATTATATGTCACTTACGCTATTGTTGTCTGTTGGAAGGAATGCGTTAATAGAGCTGCCGTTTTGGTAGCGCTCCCTTAAAAAGAATGTGGGACCAAGGTGCAGTGGAGGACTGCCCGTCCGGAGCCATAGATGTATCTATATAGAGTTATATAGAGATGTATTAGAGTATAGAGTTTTCCCGGTGGTCAGTATACAAATATTTTTTGAAAATGTAAATTTTACATCACTTTTCTACATCGATGGATAAGTGACCGCACAACCATTGCTGACAAAGAGCATGTTTGTGCATGGAAATGTATAATCTACCCTCCCTGTTAAATTTGATCTAATCCATGTCCTGAAACACCCCCCCCCCCCCCCCCCCCCCCCTTTACTTTTAATTCTAACAGAGGGAGCGATTTGTTTGAGAATGAATCTTTGTTATAAAAACGATTCGTGAGAACCATCGATATTCCTGCATCTTAATGTGCATATATACCTTTCTGAGCTAAATGGTAAACGTTTTAATTTTTTTTATAATTTAGGGTGGAAAGTATGCAAATTGAGGTGCAGGCACTGTTATGTTATCAGGCACGCTTATAAATTACTTCAAAAACTAGCCGTTACTTCACTTAGCCTATAATAATACAAGTTTCTGGCACCACAGCATCTTGTTTTCAAATATTATTTACATTGTTTTGATGATTTTATTCAACAAAACTAGCATAAGCCTAGAATTAGAATTTAGTGCAAGTTGGTGCTACTATGCCTTATGGTCAGTGCAGTAAGTGACTGTATTACCATCAATAATGTTACTTGTTTAGTACAAAAATTCATAACATACAAAATCGTAAAAACGAAATCTTACCTGTGAAATGTTCTGTCTTTATGCTTTGTTTTCTTTGTTTGCTCGCAAAAATCCAGCGTCTTCATATTGATTTTAGTCTTGCCTAAGTGTGATTGAATGACTTTTGTCCTGGTAGCACTGTACCAATATGGCTGCGGTATTGACTGTACTCAGGGTCCGTATGTGATATCTATCCTACATATCTATGACCATTGCTAACAAGCAGCCACCGTTCCGCCAGAACAGCAAGCTTTCAACTATAGTGAATCCTTTATTAAAAGGTTGATGTTGCGGATGAGTCAGTACGTTGGGTTGGGCGGCAGGGAGCGTTTGCCGCCCTCACTATTATGCCAGACCCCTGTTATGCAAGTGTTCTGTTTATGTTGCGGATGAGTCAGTACGTTGGGTTGGGCGGCAGGGAGCGTTTGCCGCCCTCACTATTATGCCAGACCCCTATTATGCAAGTGTTCTGTTTATGTTGTGGATGAAAGTCAGTACGTTGGGTTGGGCGGCGGGCCGCATTTGCCGCCCTCATTATTATGCCGCACTAGGCGGCCGCCTAGGTCGCCTCTATGGACACGCCGGCCCTGGACAGAGCAATGGTAGATATGTTTACAGTGTGGTGGTTTTGACAAATGACACCACTTCTTCAGGCTGCAGTACTGCACCAATCAAATGATCCCAAGGTGACATGCTGAAATGCTAATATCTCTGTGCTCATCACTGCAGTAGGTTTTTTTGGATGTAGATATTGAACATTTATAAATTCCCTCTGCACTTCAGGATTCAAGCCAACTCTGGAATGCCTATCGCGTGAGTTCTTTTGTTCGATTTAATGGGATAGTTCCAGAAATTAAAATGCACTCACTTTTTACTCCCCCTCTGGTGGCTTTAAACCTTTACGAGTTTCTTTATTCTGTCGAACACAAAAGAAGATAAGTGGAAAACTTGTAACCAACGACTTCCATAGTGGGAGAAACAAATCCTATGGAAGTCAATAGTTGTTTTCAGGTTTCTTCAAAATATCTTTTGTATTCAACAGAATAAGGAAGCTTAGACTCAGTGAATTATGGAAGAGGATTAGGGCCAAGCAACAATAATAATAATAAATGAATTAGGGCCAAGTAAAAAAAAAAAATAAACATCTCAAGATTAAGGTTATGAAGCAGATGCTAAGAACAGACTTGCAGATCCAAATGCAGTTTATTAGTAAGTAAGTAAAGTTTATTTATAAAGCACATTTAACTTCAGTGTGACAAATGCTGAACAAAACCATGGCACACATTCTAAAACAATAAAATAACAATAAAAGTAATAATAAGAATAAAAGTATTACAGCGACAATGCACAATAAAGATTAAACGCATGGGAAGGCATAAAAATGTGTCTTAAGTCTAGACTTAAAAATAGAGAGAGAAGAAGTACTCGTAATGTCCGTAACTCGTGTGCAGCTGGTTCCACAAACATGGAGCAGCGACTGCAAAGGCTCTATCTCCTTTTCGTTTAAGTCATGACCAAGTAATTTGCTGTAAAATTTTATTTGACTACCTCAGAAACAGAGGAGTTGACTGTAGGTTAATAAGTTCTGATATATAAGAAGGTGCTTGCCCATTCAGTGCTTTAAAAACAATGAGTAAAATCTTGAACTGAATTCTAAAATTAACAGGAAGCCAATAAAGGGATGCTAAAACTGCTGAGATATGAGCATGTTTTTTGGTGCCTGTTAAAAGTGTAGCTGCCGCATTTTGAACCAACTGCAACCGTGCCAATGAAGATTGAGGAAGACCAACATATAAGGAATTGTAATAGTCAAGGCGGGATGTGATAAAAGCATGTATGACTTTTTCCAGATCTTGAAGGGAAAGAATGGATTTGAGTCTGGAGATGATCCTCATCTGATAGTTACTATTCTTAACGACTGAGCTAATTTGTTTTTCTAGACAAAGCTCTGAATCAAAGACAACTCCTAGATTTTTTACTTGCGATTTATTATATATTGTGTAAGACTTACCAAGCCCCCAATATAAAGACATTCTTGTTTTTAAGGGGGCCAAAGAGAATAACCTCAGTTTTGTCGTTATTAAGTTGAAAGAAGTTTTTTGCGATCCAACATTTAATATCCTCAAGACAATCAATTAGAGACTGCTGGGTGTTCTGAGATTAATCGAGGTCATACAGGCAGAGGTCAAAAACAGGAGCAAAACAAGGGCAATTCAGTAATTGTAGTCGAAATACAGGCAAGAGGTAGCAATGAATCAGAACGAGGAACAAGGCTAGGATCATAAACACAGGAAAACAAACCAGGGAAACCGCTTCAGTAGTGAAACAAGACTCAGCAATGTGTGAATGAAGGTGAGGTGTATTTATAGTCCTTGTAATCAGTGTAAATGAGCAGCAGCTGCGTCTGTGTGTGAGCGTCCACATTATTTTTAGCTGCTGTAGGAGTTGATGAGCGCAGGGAGATCTGAAAGTTGTAGTTCGTTTAGCAGTAATCTAAAAAAAACCCTGCTGGCAATTGCAACAAACTACAGGAAGTAATCGCCAGTGGAGACAACACCACTGGCAATCACAACAATTTTAGTGATTATAATGCAAGCAGGCGGCATGGTGGTGCAGTCGGTAGTGCTGGCTTCTCACAGCAAGAAGGTCGAGCCTTGGCTGGGTCAGTTGGCATTTCTGTGTGGAGTTTGCATGTTCTCCCCGTGTTTGCGTGGGTTTCCTCTAGGTGCTCCGGTTTCCCCCACAAGTCCAAAGACATGGTGAACTGGGTAAGCTTAATTGTCCGTACTGTATGTGTGTGAATGAGTATGTATGGGTGTTTCCCAGTGATAGGTTGCAGCTGGAAGGGCATCTGCTGCGTAAACTATATGCTGAATAAGTTTGCAGTTCATTCCCTTGTGGCGATCCCAGATTAATAAAGACACTAAAGGCCGGCTCACACTGTGAGATTTTTAATAAGCCTGAATGATTGTAGCATGTCAGACTGCACGAACATGGCTCTCAAACAAGAAAATGCTCCCGGAGTTTGAGGTCATCCACCCACGACACTTTCAATATCCCGCTTTAGTAGAAGAAGAAAACGCTCCTGGGGTTCGACGTCATCCACCCGCGACACTTTCAGTATCCCGCGTTAGTAGAAGAATACGCTCCTGGAGTTCAACGTCATCCACCCGCGACACTTTTACTATCTCGCGTTAGTAGAAGAAAACGCTCCCTAAGTTCAACGTCATCCACCCGCGACACTTTCACTATCCCGCGTTCTGAAATGATTCCTCACAGCAAATGTAAACAATCTGTAGCGGCAATTTTGCGTGTCTTCAATAATAAAACCAGGAAGAAAACAACAGTTTTGACATTTCCCCGCGGTCATTTGAATTGACGCATGAATTGCGTCAACAAACTCTGAGCTCCTATTGGTTCTTGGATTGACGCTCAACGCAGCTGTTGTCACAATGCAGGAAAGTGTCTGAAATCTTCTGACACTGCCAGAACTTCATCAGAGAGAAAATCTGATTGCAACAGGCTTAAAGCGGCTTTCTGTAAACATGTCAAACCAACGATCAAAAATCACAGATTTTAGCCCAGGATTTCAGGAATCTTTTAGGATTTCCCAAATTTGTCTCAGATGACAAAATCGTGGCTGAAAACTCACAGTGTGAGCAGGGCTTAAGCTGAAAAGAAAATGAATGAATGAATTATTTGTTTTACCTGGAGAATGTGAACTAATGTCAGTCGTGTGTTTTAGCTGGAGGTGGGGTGCGGGTGTAGTGCTTTGCATCCACTTTAGTTAGTTGTTTTTCTCGATGTCATGTTTCTTGCAGTTGTCAAGAGTTATACTTGCACATAATCTACACTTAACGACAATCCACTTCTTTTCTTCGATGAGTTCAAAATAACAAGAATCCATTGCAAAAATGTACGTCTCCAGCCTGCCATTGTTTCTGTTTCTGACTGTCTGTAGTGATGACGGGCGATTCGCAAATGAATCGTTTGTTTTTAACTGGATCTTCTAAGTGAACCGGTCGAACCAATTCATCAAATGGGTTGTCATGAAACAGTTTGCATCTTCAGTATTAACATACCAGATACCCTCTCCTACTAGGAATAAACCAATATCCTGAGTTATTCAGATACTAGAACAGTACACTTACTCATCTGCTGTGAAAAAAGAGACCTGATGATGATGAGTGTGAGCTGACTGTCTGTTCCCTCGCAGCCCGCTCTGTCATTGAGTGTGTGATTCAACTCGACTAAGGTCATTTTTATTTTATAAGCCAATTAAGCAAGGTAAAAAGTAACTCACGTTACATGTTTTAAAGTAACTCAAATAATATTATTTACTTTTAAAGGTAATGCTTTACTTGTTCCTTTGGAAAAGTAATATTATTACATAACGCGCAATACTTATAACACATTACCACAACACTGGTTGTCACAGCATTTTTTGCTTGACATTTGCATGGTCAACCCGCCAACCTTTTTTGATGCTCTCAAAGTGTTCTCCTTGCAACTTTCAATCCCACAATGCACTGCGTTAGCGCAGAAACTTAACTTAATTATAAATTATTTGAAAATTATTTACTGCGCTTGCCAGTGGACACCGTACACAACACACCGTAACATATAAACTTAAAAAAGTAAACACTTAGTGATTCATCAATTACCAAATATAATAATCATCAATTAATATAATAATGGACATCAGCTAACATTACAGACATTCTGTTTTGAAACAGACACTGATCAAGTGAGAAAAATCATCACACTCGAAGAGAACAAAGTCTTTATCTCCAAGTTTGGCATTCTATGTCACTAATCATATTTGTATGTCAATTTTAAACCCCACAGGCCAACTTATAGAAGTAAATGAGAGTTGGATATCCTTCATTCTGTGCCATTAATCAATCAGTACACTCCTGTATATAAATTAACTGTTAAATTTGTGCTTATTTTGCAGGCTTGCATAAGTATCTTTCTCAAATGCAGCAGTTAAAAGTCTCTGGCAGACCTGAGAATGATCCTGGCCTGCACTTAGAAGAGCTCACCCTGAGGGTGTTAATAAAACACCTCAACACTGGTAGAACCAGCAGGATTCGCTGAATCAGCACACTGTCGGCCTCATAAACAATAGATTCAGCTCATAAAGATGCCATTTCAGACTCCAAAAGTGACCCGGAGTCACAGCATCACTCTACTCCTCCTTTCCCCTTCTCTATTTAATGGACGCAACCATGCAAAACTGCAATGAGGTACATTAAAGACTGAATGGCTTATCCATATGTTGTTTAGTAGCTTGAACTTATATCAAGAATATTGACCTGTAAAAGACTCCCTCTGTAAAACACTGCTGTAATACCTTGTGTCTTTTATTATCTCCTTGTCATTTATCTGCTGCCCTCATCATTTCTTTTTTTCCAATCATGTACAACATCTGCTGCATTTAAACAGACACTTTTTGTTTGATGTTAAATCTGAACACAAGGGCTGCGTCTGAAATTGCCTACTACTCAGTAGGTACTGCATTTGAATTTAAATGTACTACTCAGCCGTTAGAAAAGCACGTTCTATACAGTATATATGGGAGAAGTATAAATTCGGATGTACTACATCCGTCATTTTGTCATAGTCACGTGACCTACGTGCGTCAGTTGCGTTGCTTCACTCCCATTCATGAATTCTCTTATGAGGCATCATGGGATAGCGCAGCGTGCATGGGATACTGTCACGATCACCAGCGAGCTTCTCAGCTTAGATCGCTGGTTAGCATACACATTCACTATTGGACTACATTTCCGCCATATTATGGACTACACATCCATTCATGCACTCCGCTTACACGCACATGTTCCGCATCCCATCTGATTACACACCCACCACCGGACGCTTGTCAAAGACTGATTACACACACAGTACATAAGCAGCACACACACTCACTTCTGGACCGAGTCTTGTTGTCTTTCCATAGTCACAATTCTAAGCATTTTCCTGTCTTGTCCTTGCCGTGTACTGACCCTAGCCTTGATATTCTGTTTCTCCCTGTCTGCCGCCATCCTTGTGACCTTCTGCCTGCTGTACTGACTACGATTCTGGATTTCCCTAACACATCTGTTTGCTCCCGTATTGATCTGTGCTTATCTGACCATCCCTTTAAATAAAGCCTGCATGTGGATCCGCATCCTGTTGTCAGCGTCTTACCCTACGATTACAGATACACTCTTCAGAATCTCGCCGGAAGTAGTAAGTCATCCTGGTACTTCTCGCATACTGATTTTCGAATTCTATGAATTCGGACATACTACATGGCTCGCATACTGATTTTAGTGTACTGTATAGCATGAAAGTATGCGGTTTCGGACGCAGCCAAGGTTTACATGAACGCTAAATAAAATTGTTCAACTAACATATGTTTGTCACAAGATTCACATCTGATGCAATCTTTTGACATGCATGAATATACAGTACAGACTTACCCACACAGCAACCCCCCAGTGTTAAAATTAACACTGATCATTATTTATATAAAATTAACATGTTGAAATTAACAATGAAGTTGTGTTGAAGGTCATTAAATAAATAAAAGGATTAAGTATTGATTAAGAAGTAGTGATGTACAGTTGAACTCAAAATTAAAAGCCCTCCTGTGTATTTTTTTTCACAGTATTTCCTAAAAAGTTTTTTTTTCTTCTGGAGAAAGTCTTCTTTGTTTTATTTCGGCTAGAATAAAACTTTACAAAAAAATGTAAACCATTTTAGGGTCAATATTATTAGTGTAACATGACAGTGACGCTTGACAATGGAGTAAGGATCCTTATGCAGGTCTTTATTGAACAGGATGGTCAGGCAAGTAGTGGTCAATACAGGAACGAACAGATGTGTATGGGCAATGCAGAGTCGTAGACACAATAACAGGCAGATGGTCAGAGGGCAGGCAGCGGGCAATGTGAACAAACAACACAAAGCAAGGTCTAACACAAAAAACAAGGCAAAGGAAAAAGCATTCAGGATTCAGATGTTCACATTCAGGATACAGATAAACAAGACTCAGCAATGAATGTCTCAAAGTGAGCCATATGTATGTGTTTGCAATCAGTCAGGATCAGGAACCGGTTGTGTGTGTGGTGCATGACTGGGTCTTTTAGTCCATATGATGGCGGATTTATAGTCCGTTGCGATCTTCGTGTTTACCAGCGTGTTTATCTGCAGCCGCTCGATCGCTGGTGATAGTGACAATTAGCCACCTTTAAGCAATATTTGTTTTTAATTGACTACAGAACAATCATTAAAGACTTCAGTAATTACCCTGCGAGTGTAAACGATGAACATGTCTTCAGTTTTGGCAAGCTGTCCAGTGTTAAAAAAAAACATTTTCTTTGCTCTAAAATGGAGGCAAAATCAAAGACTCGTTTGTGAAAGGTCCAGAGATTAAATTTTGGCATCAGCATTTTTCACTCCGATTCCCTATATGT
The DNA here is from genome assembly GCA_903798205.1 of Danio tinwini. Lineage (NCBI taxonomy): Eukaryota > Metazoa > Chordata > Actinopteri > Cypriniformes > Danionidae > Danio > Danio tinwini. Next base: position 209,601 of record CAIGQZ010005140.1, read on the forward strand.
TTTGTATCTGCAGAATATTTCTTGAATGCAATTTGATTAACAACTCAACTGTGACCTAACCTAAATGGCCTATTGTATAAAAAATCAGTTTTTCTGCTGACGCGAAACTAAACCGAGCTGAATAAGTGGGTAAACTAATTATCTCTCGCAAGATGCAATCCAGAGGTTACTGCCGATGCAAAACCCCAGTCAAGTCGACAGCTAATTAATGCTTTTCCTATTGCGAAGTGTGACTCAGTCGGAGCTGTTAAAGCACCTTTTATATTAAGAATGTCAGAAAAGTTAGTGCCAGCCTTTGTCTGAACTGAAAACATTTAGCGCTTCTGCAAAGGAAAAAAAGCCAACTCATAAGCATAGAGTCTCTGCATACTGTATATCATTTTTAGCCATAAAAGCAATCATTAGATGTGGTCTTGGTGAGGTATATTCTTCTGCTTGTTATGTTTTCTTGCCTTGTAGGTCAATAGTGTTACTCTCTAAACTCTATTTCCCCACAACGCTTTAGATTCAGCATCATTTCTTCTGGTGAATTATTCATGTGCCTCTTTTTCCCCATTCCATGGCCACGCATGAAGAAAATGAGGCGCTGAAATACCTGCGCTGTAACATTTCTCACAGACAAAACACTGGTTTATAGGGTTATATCTGTGTCGAGGATCTATTTAACTGACATATCTCCAAAAAGCGGTAGGTGTGTTATATTTATGATACAATACAGGGAAGCTGTTGTGTTTTCAAGCTTGACACAGGCAATATTTGATCACTTCTGATTGATGTCTTTCCCTGAGATAGGTTGCGGCTGGAAGGGGATCCGCTGTGTAAAAACGTGCTGGATAAGTTGGCGGTTTATTCCGCTGTGGCGACCCCGGATTAATAAGGGGACTAAGCCGAAAAGAAAATGAATAAATGATTGATGTCTTTTTTTCAAGAATAGTTAAATTAGCTGTATATTCAACCCAGGCTCATTATGAATATGTACCTCATGTATACATTTCTGGAGAGCACCAAATACATCCCGGGAAGTAAATTTTTTGCATTTCATGTTTTCGCGAATCCACAAGAGGCTGCTGTGTACGCTTTTTGAGATCTCAAATTTCTTTGGCGTGTGCTTTTCTCACGCAAATCCACCAGAGGGCACTGTTGACTGACCCACGCTCCTCCTTCCCTAAACCCAACCAATAGCGTTTTCAAAAGCACCAATTGTGACCCTACCAACCACTTACGCCGAGTTCAAACTGCATGATTTTAGCCCCGATTTTGACACCAACAGGTTTTGAGAAATCGCAGACAAAGGCCTGAAATCACAGGTAAATCTGTGCTAGTTCACTCGAATAACAATCACACAGTGTGAACTATCAAAGACGCGATCTAAGAGAATCGCCGATAAAACCTGGACAATTCCTAAAGTATCTGTGTTTTCCACAATCTTTATACAGATTCTTTGACACACCCCATGGTGTCTCGGTTTAACTTCTGACCATCCGTGGGTAAGTTTTTCTCTCAGGTGGTAATGTTATTTTTAATAATAACATATTATTCAGGCCGCTAGCTAAGGTCTACGTAGGCAACTGTTTTGACACCAGAGCATAGATGCAACTTATGCAAAAGAACTAAGTGTTTACATACATTGCCATGGTAGCATAACTTGATAACATGCTACTCACTATATAGCTTCATACTATGAGTATTTAACATATAGTGCTTTACATATTCAGTGATTCCACAGTGCTGCTCCTGTCCTCTCCTTCTCATCTTACACACAGATATACTGTACCAAAACTTATTTTTACCACAGGCTGGCATGTTTGCTGCAAACACTTCATACTTTTTGAGAAGAGATTTTTATTCTCTCAATGGCAACATCAACAGCCTGAGGTAGGCTGACATTTGTGCTGCCCATTACATTACAAGCCACAAGAGAGGGCAAATTCTTCAGCAGGATAGCGCTCTTTCTCATACTTCAGCCTCCACATTAAAGTTCCTGAAAGCAAAGAAGTTCAAGGTGCTCCAGGATTGGCCAGTCCAGTCTTCAGACATGAACATTTTGAGCATGTCTGGGGTAAGATAACGGAGGCATTCAACTCTGAGAGTCCTGCAAGAATACATAAAATATCATTCACATTCATGATTATAAAGGTTTAATGACAGTCTTACGACAACCCTTCAATTCAAGTGTTTGATATTTAAGAAGCTACTCATTTTAATGTACCTTTAAATTTTAGGTTTAAACCGTGAAGCCTTTTTATTATTAATATTATTGTTTAAAGTTAGAGTTCTGTCAGGTCCATTAATCATCAGATCCACAGGTATGAAGATAAATGTGAACCTATCAGGGTTTTATAGCAGGGGCAGAAACCTTCTCAACCAGAGGCGAGGGATGTTTTCTAGGGTGGCCCAGATCTGTCACATTCCAGTTTGTGATAAGATACAGCACATCCAACCTGTTACAGATTTTCTAGGAAGCTTAGATGAGAATTTATGATAAGACGCAGGTGCAGTTTTCCCACGCTGTCATCAATGCTCCATCATGCTTTTGCAGGGGGGGGGGGGGGGGGGGGCAGTGGCCATTATTACAGGGTGGATCTAAATAAATGTGGTAGATGAATGTGGTTTTGCTCTCTTGCACGCTATCTAGCCTCAACGCATGCCGTGCTTTATATCTCCCATTGTATTGATCCTCAATTTGGCCCGAAGTTCAGTACAATTACCCTCAATTGGACACAAGCAAATAATTACCCAAGCTTTCTGCTGTCCCCGAAATGATTGATAGAGTGGCCAGGAATACTAAGCCCATAAGTTATTAATGCCACTTTCAGCCAAATCCACGCCGTCCAGATGAGCTACAACAAGCTTGGCATTGAAGAAGCTAGCGGGGCTTCCAAAGGACAGGTTCTTGCCATCACTAATAAATAACCGTAGCTTGACTCTGACTTAGCTGTCTGACAGTAGCTAGAGTACAGTAACTAATTGCTTTAAGCATTATTCAGTCCCTCCAGGACTTTGCAGGGACTTTTTTGAAATACGGTTGAAGTCAAAATTATTAGGCCTTGTGTGAATTTTGTTTTCAAATATTTCCCAAATAATGTTTAACAGAGCAAGGAATTTTTCACAATATTTCCTATAGTATTTATTCTTCTGGAGAGTTGTATTTGTTTTATTTTGGCTAGAATAAAATCATTATATCTTTTTAGAAAACTACTTTAAGGTCAATATTTTTAGCTTCCTTATACGCACTGTGCACCTCGCATTTTACCCACCTGCTGTGCCTCGTGCTTTTACCCTTGCGCATTGTGCACTCGCAGTTGAAAAAAAGTCAACTCCGAGAGGAAAAAGCATGTTACGTCAGACGCTTCTGTTTCATTCTCCAATCAAATGAAAGCAGAGGCGGGGTTTCTGTTGAGGTGCCTGCAGTGTTTATGTTGTCAAGAAAACTGCAGAGACTTTTGAAGATGAAGGAGCCACTTGTGGTTGCTGTTTTAAGTTATCTGGTGCTGTATGAATCACAAATATTTAATATCACAATATTATTAAAAGATTATTTTTTTATTAAAAGATTAAAATTATTTGAAGTTTTATTAATATCAACAGCAACACTCTCGCACAATACGCAGCTGATTCAGTCGTTGAGGCGCACAGGGCACATAAACAGCGCACAAAATGCTCACAGCCCTAGTAAATAATAAAAAAACTGCACCTCATTGCAAAAAGCGCGTTCGGTGTGACACTACCATCTCTAGGGTTTACAGAGAATGGTCCGAAATAGAGAAAATATCCAGTTCTGTGGGCGCAAATGCCTTGTTGATGCCAGAGGAGAATGGGCAGACTGTTTCCAGCTGATAGAAAGGCAAGAGTAACTCAAATAACCACTCATTACAACCAAGGTATGCAGAAGTGCATCTCTGAACACACAACACAGGTTTGACTTAAACCTTCAGCCGGAAGGGCTACAGCAGCGGGTGCCATTCCTGTCAGCCAAGAACAGGAAACTGAGGCTACAATTTGCACAGGTTTACCAAAATTGGCTCACCAAGATTGAAAAAACATTGTCTGGTCTGATGAGTCTTGATTTCTGCTGTGACGTTCGGATGGTAGGGTCAGAATTTGTTGTCAACAACATAAAAAAAAACAAGGATCCATCCTGCCTTGAATCAATGGTTCAGGCTGTTGGTGGTGGTATAATGGTGTGGGGGATATTTTTTGGCACACTTTGGGCCCATTAGTACCAATTGAACATCATGTCAATGGAACACTCTACCTGAGTATTGTTGCTGACCATGTCCATCCCTTTATGACCACAGTGTACCCATCTTCTGATAACTACTTCCAGCAGGATAACGCGCCATGTCATAAAGCGCGAATCATCTCAGACTGATTTCTTGAACATGAACATGAGTTCAGTGTACTCAAATGGCCTCCACAATCACCAGAGCTCAATCCAATAGAGCACCTTTGGGATGTGGTGGAATGGGAGAATCGCTTTATGAATGTGCAGCCGACAAATCTGCAGCAACTGCGTGATGCTATCATGTCAATATGGATTAAAATCTCTAAGGAATATTTCCAGTACCTTGTTGAATCTATGCCACAAAGAATTAAGCAGTTCTGAAGGCAAAAGTGGGTCCAACTCAGTACTAGTAAGGTGTACCTAATAAAGTGACCGGTTAGTGCACTTTATTTGATATGTTAAAGGAGACCTATTATGATCCTGTTTACAAAGGATTTTTAAGTTTCAGCTCAAAATACCACATAAATAATGTTTTATAACTCTTCGAAACTGCCCCTTTCAGGCTTTGATCCTAATTGTGCCACTTTGGTGACTGTCACTTTAAATTCAAATGAGATTTTTGCTCATTTTAAAAGAGAGTAGAGCTACAAATGTGTCAGCATAGTGGCAGATTCAAAAACAAGACTAACTCCTATGCTAATGAGGGAGAGATGGTCACTTATGGACGGGGCTTTCTCCCCATGATGACGTACAAAGGGAAAATGTCAATCAAAGTGTTTCTGCAGACTGTTTTTATGAAGTGTGATTATAAAAAAATTGATTTATACATTTAGAAGGTGGTTATATTCACACTGTTCCCACACAACTATGTTTAAACAATTTATAAAAGTGATTGTTGCACAATAGGTCCCATTTAAGACATTATTTGACCTGTCTCTCTCTGCCTGGCTGAATGAGGTGTGTTCACTGGATCAGAGCTAGTGCTTATTTGCATTTAATTTGAATGTAGAAAAAAAACACCTCACAATTATGATAATTAGTTTTCTGAAACTTCAAAAATAGTTCAATAATGACTATGATGAAATGTTATTGTACTTTTATGTAATAGCCTATTCATGTTTGCACCATAGCACTGCTGCCTTCTTAAATGTCTTCATTTGTCTTCTAAAATACTCATGTAACTTTACAATATCAACAAATAGTATTTCATGTGATAATAGAATGGGCACTACTACTAATACTTGCTATAAGCTCCAAACTTCTGACAAATACAAAATATCAACGTTAAAAAAAAACAGTATTTACAGGATGAGACGTTTCTGAAGAGAACTCTTATGACGTCTAAATAACCTTTAAAGAACCTTTTTTGAATGCAGTGGATATGCAAAGAGCTTGAAAAGGGGTTATAGGAAAAAACACTTTAAAATTATAATGGGTAAAGCTTATTGTTATCATAATTATCATTCAATTATGCAGTTTAGCTATGACTCATATGGATAATTTCAGTATTATTTATGCATGGGGTTAGAAAGTTAAAGGATTGAATGTGATTCAAAGGAGAAAAAAAAGACAATAAATGATAAGATGACATTTTGGCACCATCTTAAAGTGTAAAGCAGTCATTCAAGAGTTTGTGTAATTTTCTTAGGACAGAAAAAAGCTAATGACTTGGTATTTATTCACGACATCCCTATTTGGCATATAATTGCATAATTACAATAATTCTGGAATAGTGACGGAGTGACCATGGAAATTGGTGGCCTGAAGAGAAATGATTCATCACTTTTTATTAGTCATATCAGCAATTGTATGACTGAATATTTTACTTCCATATAAAATTCCTCTCTAGGGCATTATGTTGAGAGTTGGGGTACATGAAGTTATTGCAACTGTATTACACTTCCCAATAACAGTACATGTTAATATGTAAACTTAACGTTACTTATTATGATCACTAATTTCTTTTGTCTTTGGCCTGATGACAGATAATTGATAATATATATTGATAATTGTTACAGACATTAGCTTTAAGCGTAAAACATGTGCTGGATAAGTTGGCGGTTCATTCGATTGTGGCGACCCCTGATTAATAAAGGTACTAAGCTGAAAAGAAAATTAATGAATAAAAATCAACATGCAGTCTGTTAATGATTGACCCTTACTACGATGGTATGGGCCGTGGTCCCACCCTTCATGGCAACTGCTCATTGGAAGACAAGCCATGGGGATGGACCAAACCAGGTCACTTAAAAACACTCTGCAACAAGAAAACGTTGCTTTTTGCATGAGCTTGCTCGCGCTCGCTGCCACCTGATTGGGTCACCACAAACTTTCCATGCAAACCTCTTAAGTTTCAGGACAGCCAAAACCACAAGAACTTCCGCAAACCGACTCTCAGCAGAGTCCGTCACCTCGGTAACCCAGGACGACAGCCACTCACGAGCAAGTGAATCCCAAAGACATAACCGAAGAGAGTCACCACCAATCAGGAGCGCTGTGCTTCCCCAAGGCCAGCCCGGCGAGGGAAATTCAACTTCAGCAAATTCAGTAACACAAACTAACGTCTCTTGCTGATCTGGTGCATATTGATCTTAAGCAGTTAAAGCCAAATCTCTGCTTTTGTTGTTTCTCAGATGTGATTCTGAGATGTGATTGAATTGATTTGGGACTATTGTCAACTCATTTGCATCTTCTGAACTGGCTCTGTGTGTATGTGTGTGTGCATTTGTTTGTTGTGTGCTTATTACATAGTTTCAGCAGGGTTTCCGCGGGGTCTTAAAGTCGAAAATTAAAAAATCGAAATGTAAGGCCTTAAAAAGTCTTAAATTCGCTGTTCTAGGTCTTAAATGTTTTTGCACAGGTCTTAATTTTGCGATGTCTGTGTAAAGCTACTTCTAATGCACATTTAAATAATTTTTAAATCTGTTGCTTGGTTTTCGTGGTGTTGTAGTTCTTTATTTCTGTAGTCCAATAGTAATTTGTGGTATTAAAACTACACATGAGACCAACATGCAGTGCGTGCGGCGAATGTGATGTCATCGCTGTGTTTGCGCGACATGATTTCAGCTGGCGGGCCTCACGTAATGTTTGAGGGAACACTGAACAGTTTGCGAGATTTGATTTGAGTTCAATATGCAACACTTTGAAGAGATTTTAGATGAAACAGGTATGACTGTACCAGCCCGATCTCACGAGGAAACATAAGTATTTTACATTTTGTCAGTTTAGTGGCTAATTCATATGAATTCGTAAGAGTTCAGTCGTACGAAAACGTACGATTTTAAAAACGAGGCGTGGTACCTAACCCCACCCCTAACCCCAACCGTCATTGGGTGATGAGCAAATCGTACTAATTTGTACGAATTAGATCGTACAAATTCATACGAATTAGCCACTAAATCAAAAAGTTACGAATTGCTGTGAGATTGTGTTGGACTGTACACACATCTTTATGATTTGTCCATGCGTGATCATAGAGATAACCAGATGACCAATAATTATTGGCTAGAAATTGCAACAGCAGTGGGAAAGGAGGAATGTTTTCGTAAAAGTTTGGAAAAACCTGATCGATAAGTTTGTTAAAACAAAAAGAAGAGGCCATGGCAAAAGTGGAGACCCAGGTGGTTTTAATATTACAGAATATGTTATTCCACCAGTCATAGGTTTTACACTGATGTATATATTACAATTTTGAATTTAAGACAATTTAGTTAAACTAAAATTAAGGAACAAATTATGTCTTTGATACAGTTGAAGAATTATTAGCCCCCCCCCTTTGAAATTTTCTTTCTTTGTTAAATATTTCCCAAATGATGTTTAACAGACTGTCATCATGGCAAAGATAAAATAAATCAGTTATTAGAAATTAGTTAATAAAACTATTATGTTTAGTAATGTGTTGAAAAAAATCTTCTCTCAGTTAAACAGAAATTTGGGAAAAAGGGGGGCTAATAAATCTGACTGTAACTGGAAAGGAATATATGAACCCAGGGTTGGATTAACCAATGGGCATTATGGGCACAGGCCCAGGGGTCCCTGCGCACTTGGGGCCCCTGCGAGGAGGGGAAAAAAATGCTGATTTTGGAGTGTCTATTTAGGCTAAGTGCAAATAGCGCACCTCGTCGGAATAAGCTAATTAAATGCTTCCCGCCAGCGGTGTTTGATCGACAGAGACAACATAACTAAAGAGCGCAGTACACTGCAGGTGAGTGTGGCGTAGCTCGTAACGAGCATGGTAATATGTTTTGAGGCGACTGATCATGAACCCGGTTTGAATCCAGCATCTGATGAACACGTTCTTCTTTTTTCCCTCACTACATATCAGATTGGAAATACATTTATTTTCAATAGAAAGGAAATGTTTTTGTTAAAAAAATGTAATAAAGTATACAAAATATATAAAATGAGTCACAAGGTATTTAATAAGGATAATAATAATAAATATTCTATAAACAGTTATTTTCCACCTGGTGTTAAATGTTAGCGACATCTTAATATAATTAATCTGTATTTACAATGTTAGTTGCCCTGCTTCACCCATATTTTCCGACCTCATGGAGAGAGAGACAGAAAAAGCGAACTGGTATAGTGTGTGTGATTTCGGATACTTTCAGCTTTATAATCAAGTGCTTTTTGCCTACTCTTCTTCATCACGAGGGAGACAGTAGGAATCATTAATCAGTGTGTGTATTATAGAGGACTCATATTCATAGAACTGGACTGGAGAGGTGTTATATCCAAATCATATGCATTATAAGTTTGTAGGAGTTATACATTAAAAATACCCTTAAATTTAAATTTTTAGTCCTGCTTCAGTGAACTTGAACAAGTATATTAAAAACCATTAATTTTCACTAGTTATATTACTATTTTTTTTTATCAAAGTGTGCTTTAAATGCTTTTAAAATCAGGTAAATCGTAATATGTACTGTGTCATTTATTTAAAAAATGTGGGAAAAATATTATAGATTAACTTTATTTAAAAAATATTATATTAATCTTATTTTTTTATTCAACTATAGGGGTGCGGCCTTGTAGGGGGCCCTACAAGACATTGTGCTCAGGGGCCTCTGAATTCTTAATCCGGGCCTGTATGAACCTATCAGTTTACAGTATATCAATGCCCAATTTCTAGGCTTTATTGGTGATAATGGTCACGAATGTTGGATCATTATTGCCTTTTTAGCTTATAAGTAGAGGACAGAAACTAGCCAGACAATAATGTGTGAATTGTTGAGTGGGCAAAATAATAAAAAAAAAGTCAGTATTTTAGTAAGTGTACTTCTTTTTTGTTTTTATTCTTGCCATAATAAAAAAATATATAATTGTAGAGCAACCCATGTTCTGTTGCCATTAATATTTAATTTTAATAGGTAGAACTGTCCGAGATATGAACAAAAGCAATAAGTGATGCATCATTTGGATTTAAAAATTTTTAGATATAAAAAATGGATTATAATGAATGGTTATACAAATCTTTATAATAAATTATAAAATAATTATTATCTTGAATGATATTAATGATATGACTAGTTCCAGAAACTTTCTACTTCTCTGTTTATCCATCTGATTTTACTGTCTGTTTCTTTTGACCGACCCCAAGAATATCTCAATGTCGAACACGTCAAGTATAAAAGCCTCGTCCGTTTCGTGAGGTGGCACCAGGCGAAAGTATAAATCAGACTTAAGATGTTTGTTTGTTTTTCCTGTAGTTCAATTGTGCATTTAACCTGTCTTTAGTACTGTTCAATTTGAATACATTTATTTTACCACTAATTTTGCGATTTTGTATTTTCTCTTTGTGTATGCGTGTTTTTGATATTGTGATATAGGTCTTAAATTTAACACTTAATGGTCTTGAAAAGGTCTTAAAAAGTCTTAAATTTGACATTATGATATCTGCAGAAACCTTGTTCATGTATCGTAGTGTAGCTCAATAAATCTTTGTTCTCATTTTGTAAGAACTGTGTTCGTGTTTATGTGCTTCCAAGTCATTGCCTCGAGCTGTAGATTTTGTTATCTTGCTAAAGTTAACCCAATACTGTGTTATGTTATTATCGTTGGCTACGGAAATGATATAAACAAGATTGATAAGATACGATGTCTTCTATTTGCTGGACAAATGGTAGTTGAAGTGTCAATCTTTTAATCTGATTCAGTCTGACTCTATTGAGTCGAATTAATGATTCGCATCTTCAAGATCTGATTCATTGAAATGAGCTCAGAAATTCCTGATCGATCTTATAACGTAAGTTGATCCCCTACAACTGGTCAATCGATCGCGAATGTTTGGCTGTGTATAATATACCTGGGTGGCCCGCCCAAGTAAAGTCTATGTGTGAGTCTATGTGTTTTGACCAGCCAAACTAAAAACAAGACTTTCTCCAGAGTAAAAATATAATAGGATAAACTGTGAAGAAAATGTTCTAGTTCTGTTAAAAATCACTTGGAAATATTTAGAAAAGAATCAACATTTCACAGGAGGGCAGATAATTTTCCCTTCAACTATATAATGAAAGGAATGGTCCTTTGAAAGATTCATGCAATTCATATGAAGAGTTTCCAGAAGCAACATATAATTGAGTTATGGTTTAAACTAGAGTGAATGCTTATTAAGTTTTGAATAATTAGAGAATTAAAACTTCAACATCTGTCATGGTGCTCCACAGTGTGTCAGATCTGAAGTTTCAATGATCATAGATATCTCTATCAACTACAGAGAGTACAGGCAACATCAGTTTCAGTTTACGATCCAGGGAGTCTCTCTACTGCTTAACCAACTCATCAGTCATTATTCAGAACACTGTGGCATTCGTGTACAACTGGACTTATGACAATGTACATTTTTCATGTTGCGATAAATTGCAGTAGCTTTTATGATGATAAATGTTTCATCACCATATTGATCTAAGCTTCAAAAAAGGTTGATTCATTCATTTCGGCCTAGTCTTTTATTCATCAGGGTCGCCACAGCAGACTGAACCGCCAACTTATCCAGCATATGTTTTACACAGTGGGTGCCCTTCCAGCTGCAACCCAATACTGGAAACATCCATACACACTACAGCCAATTTAGTTTATTCAATTCACCTACAGCGCATGTCTTTGGACTCTGAGGAAAACCGGAGCACCCGGAGGAAATCCATGCTAACATGGGGAGAACATACAACTGGCCTAGCCGGGACTCAAACTACTGACCTTCTTGCTGTGAGGTGACAATGATAATCATTGAGTCACCATGTCAAAAAGGTTACACCGCTCAAAAAAAAAATGCTGTTCACTTTCATCTGCGACACCCCCGCCCCGCTCACTTTTGTCCGCAACACCCCTCCAACGAGGGGCGTTGCTAGACATAAAGCTCTACTGGGGCAACCCTCCACCCCTAAAAAAAAATATATATACAACAAATGATTAATAAATAAAAGTATTATTGTTATTGTACAATTATTATTCTAAATTACAGAAATTAATCCTAAATGTAACTGGAAAACAACGTAAAGACACAACTGGAGTGATGCTAAGATCATTTAAGAAATCTTTTGCATGAATAATAATTTCATTTGAATGAAATTCTACAGACAATGCTATAGAATACAAAAAACATGTTTTATAGAATTATCTGTTGTCTTAGACATGGCCAAGAATTAGGTTCATTAAGTCTTTACCTCCCTGACTCGTCATCCCTCTTTTTTACTTCATTAAAAATCTATCAGGAGGCATGCTTAGTAATCATATTATTTAAACTTTAGTTTTGTCGACTTACAAACCTCACTGCGTGCCGTCACCTCCGCATAAAAGGCCCTTTTACAGCGGTTTTACAATGCATAAGTGGCGCGTGAGCAGCAAGTACTTTTTTTGGCGTGCAACCGGGGCTCGCACCGGGAGAAGAGCATGCGCGTCAAGCAGGGTCCAGCAGAAGCGGTGTGGGAGGCACGCGGGTGTGGTTTTCTGCGCACGTGCACAGATGCGTCAGTTTGCCTTTTGATTAAACTATATGGCTTTCACCAGCGTTGGTTCGGTTGCACATACAGAATAACGTCTTTATTCTGGGAGTAATCCTCTTAATAAATACACTTTGCATATGAAGTAAATCATAACTCAACACTGGGGCACTGGCGATTTTTACTGGGGCACACGCCCCTGCCTCCAACCCCCGCTCTTCACTTTCATGTGCGACACCTCTCTATCCTCGGGTAACATGCCAGATCCGTTACCCGGATCTGTTCTGGGACCTCGCAATTCACTAATTAAGCACTGATTTGAATACATTATTAGGCACTAACTAAGAAATTAATAAAAGCTTTGGTAGTTTTCATTGTGAGTTTAGTTAAATGAACTATAGTGATTGGAGTCTTATTGTACAATGTTAATGTGCACATTATTTTCAATCAATAGTTCAGTATGTAGTACACAAGATTAACCTGTGAAAATGTTTGAACTATTAAACTAAGGCCCAATCCCAATTCCATTTTTATACCCCTACTCCTTCCCCTTCCCATTGGCCCTTAAAACCGAGTGTGAAGGGGAAGGGCTTCAAAATTTACCCCTAAGAAATAGGACAGCACTACAGCACCTACACACGTCATCATATGTCATCGTGATCTCATGCTTCATATGAGATCAGACGATTGTGGCTGCTAAAGTTATACTGGAAATCACTGAAGGCATATATTATGTTATCATAACTATCTAACATGGCAATAAGATTGTAACTATACTGCGCATTTACACAGTGGCCGTATTCATCTATGTAAACACACAAAAACGACATTAACATTATAGCAGACGCTGTAAAAAGATCATTCCCAGCCACTAAACTTTTCTGACAGGGTATTGGAGTGTCATCGAGTGACAGAATGTTGTGGGACTGCTGTACAAGAGTTATTATTATGGATTATGATAGTGAAATTTATCGTTTTGATTTTAGCTGTGTTTTTTAAAAGCATGATGGTAAAACACAAACGCGGTTATGAATGTATTAAAACATGTGCTTGTTTGTTGTAAAAATTCATAATAATGACGAAAAAAAATTTAAATTGTGGATCTCCTTACTTCGGGGTGCAGGCATGCTGCCATTGTGGCTGGTGTATTCTGGGAAATATTCTTACCCCTTAGTTTCAAATGTGGTCCTGAAAAATCTCAGTTTGAAGGGCTATCTACCCCTTCCCCTTAGCCCTATGCCTCCAAGCTAAAGAGAATTGGGACACCCCTACCCCTTCACGGGAACTCGCAAAATGAGGGGTAGAGGTAAGGGGAAGAGCTAAGGGGAAGAATTGAGATTGGGCCTTATTAACATAAAAACATGACCTTACCTTTCTTTATTGCCCGCTGCTGTTGTGTTGACAGTTACAAACTGATCCGTCGTCCGTGGCAACGTATATGACACAATCATTGGGTTGCCTCTAAAATAACGGATTTCAGAAGAATTCCAATGTTCTAAAAAAGTGAAGTGACCAAAAAATGACCCAACAAATTTTTAACTCAACCATCGGGTTAAATAAATAACTACATTTTTAAGAGTGCAATGTCTCAAGACAATGTTATTTTGACGTCCAATAATGACATCAAATGACATTGATATTTGGTCGATTTTAGTTTGTGTTGGAAAGTGACCAAAATTTAACATCGAGCCAATATCTTAAACTAACATCATATTAACGTAAAATACTGACATTTCTTCGTCAGGTATGGCAACTAAAATCCAATGTCTGATAGACGTCATATTGGTAATGTCCATGCAGCATCAAGCTGTAGCATCATTAGACATTGATTTTTTGTTGTTTTTAGGTTCCATTGGAAAGTAACCCAAATGCGACGTCTGTCCAATGTTGGACATTTAAATTGGCCTGACGTTGGGTTCTGACATCAACCCGATTTTCATTTCCAAAATAAATGCAACATCCCAGAACGTCAATCTGATGTCATGTTGACATCATGTGCCCTCTGGGTAGTCCAGTGAACCACTGATTTAAACCCTTCCCTAAACTCAACCAATAGTGCTTTCAAAAGCCAATGTAATAGAAAACTGCTAAGTTTTTCCTTTATCTGAATATTTTTAATAAACAATTTTTATTGTGCATTTCAAGATCAACACTATACAACCTGAAAAGTTGTCCATATCAACTGTTAAGTTTATTTTGTGGTATTTGTTGTTGTGAATAGAACTGCATGAAATAATCCATTATTCAGCGATAATATGCCCATGTAAATATCCTTACTGTGGAAAGGAAGAAAAGTTGTTGGCATTATAATCCCCCAAATGGCCCGTTTCCACTGAGTGGTACGATACGGTTTGGTATTCTTGTATGGCCGTTTTCACTTTCAAAAAGTACCAAAAAGCTAACAGTACCATACCACTGTTTGAGTACCTTTCCAATGGGTACCTAGCACAACAAAAGTGTACCAAATGGCTGAGCTAGACATGCAGCTGAATGCTATTGGTTTACAGAGAAACATCACTAGTGTCTGCACAAGTCAGGAGAATAAAGCACTATTTTTAAATACACAGTCGAGACATTACACCGTATTATTATATACACATAGTAGTGAGCCATGGTCGACTCAAGCTTAAACAAACCTTGTTGTCGTCTTGATGAACAGCCACAAAACCAAGAAGAGTAGCAGAATCTGTCGTGTTTCCTGTTGTTGTTTATGAGGCCGTCTAAAAGCATGAGTAGTTTCACTTTATCTAGAGAGCTCACATGCACTAGCTACAGTATATTTAACATAACGAACTAGAGCTTATAAATGACAATTAAAAGCTTGGTATCAAATGAACAATAATGTTTGCAATGTTTTCTAAAAGGTACAATTTCTCTTAAGTTTAACCATTGCTGAATAACAGGAGTGTCAAAATATGACATAAATTTGGATAAAATAACAATATAATAATTTAACAATATAATAAGATGAGATGTTTAAATTGCACCGTAATTTTATTTTAGAAAAGGTTGCAAAGATTTTTTTTTTCATTTGAAACAGTTTCACTTGTGTATCTTCAAATGAATAAAAATAAATAATGTTCTTTATGTTCTTTTTTCCTGTTTAGAATCTAACTGAGCCTTTAATTGTCATTTATAAGGGATTTATAAAGCATAAATAGTCCTCACTTTAGATTAGATCACAAAACTGCATGAAGTTGAGTTAGTAAAGCATTTATTAACATGCAAATTAACTATTAGTATATGCCTGAAAATTAAGAATTATAAATGTTAATTTGAGTAGTTTATTAATCATTTACTATCTCATTCTGAATGATCTTAAAAAACCACCAACTATGCATAAATAAATGGTTTGTAAACATTGCAATACCTAATTTAGTAATGAAAAATAAATCATTAACAATGTATGAAAGTACAGTTATTAATCACATTATAAATGTGGTTGTAAGTCAAGAATGCAGCATTTGTAGCTGCAGTTATAAACTGCTTACTAACGTTTATTAATGTAGAGTTAATTCTTAACAGATAATGAATTTACTAGATGTTAATGCTTAATAAATGGTTCATAGTATGTAGTTATTATAAAGTGTTACCCAGAAATGGACAAACGTGAGAGTAAAGCCCGAAAAAACAAAGATGCAAATGATTCTTTCAGGAACCTAAAACACGAACAAACTGCCATGTTTAAATATTATCATCGCCTTTTGGACTATTATAAACTCGGAATGATGGAATTACTCTCTAACAAGATGTTAATGTTACATGTGCTGGTGAAGACTAAACATGAGAAGTTTGCACTGACTGTATATGTTTCGTCTTGTTTATGAAGCCAAATAAGGCCTAAATGTATGTTTTGGGTTTTTGGTTATTATTTCTTTTTTTTAATTGGTAACATTAATAACATTTTCGAGACTGTAAGTCTCTGTATGTGTTCATAAATGTTTTTTTAATATATTATTTTTATATAATTGCAGACGTTACAGTAGGCCGTAATGCAGCCCTTACTGGAAACAAGGCATTAGTGTTAATTTTACCTAGAGACCCCAGTAAAATGTATGTTAAAAATATATGTTTGTGGTTTCACAAAAATGTAGGCTGTAGCATGTATTTCCAGTGAGTGCTGAAATCAATAGCAAATTAAAAAATCTGGGTAAACTCTCATTTTAAAGAGAGCATGCAGGCATTCAGGGAAATTGCACATTTTCTAGTAAAGGAATATTAAAATTTGATCATATTGAGCCCCATCTTCCGTGATTATCATACCACATTTTTGGTACGGCATCATTTTCTAGCATTGATTATTGTTGTATACTCTTTGTCCTTATGAGAAGGGGCTGATGGGATCATATTGTTTTGTTTGCAACACACAAGACAAATCAAGCACATTATCCCACCGCAGTGGCAGTTACACTCTAATAATCGCAATGCAATTATGGGTTGCCTCCTAGAATTAATTTGCGAACTGAACTCCCTTCAAGATCAAAGGATCATTTGCTGGAATGTAATCAGAGCTGCGATTCCTGAGATAATCATTTCATGTCATTCTTACAGATCCCTGTGTGATCTGCCGTTTCAGAGTTTCTGATAATAATGTGTTTCATAATAATGGCATTCTGTCCTATTATACAAGGCAATAAGACAGATATGATAATCCCTCTTGCTGTTTATTGCACCCTTAGACGGCAGTTTGGCTAATGAAGGAAGCTTCCAAGATGAAAATGTTAATGATTTGTTCTCTAATGCTGAGTTTTGTCCTCAGAAAATGTCACTGAATGATATGATTAAAATAAATAAATGTCTTGGAGCCTCAGATAGCATTCACACCTACAGTCAGGTTACAATACTGACAGTTACGTAACTTATACTAAAACTTATACTAAAACTTATACTCAGTGTTAGTTGAAATGATAACTGAAGATCTGATTGGTTGGTGTTTTTTTTCAGTATATTGTATATATAGCCACACACACATTTTGTTTTAGTGGTCCATTGGATTATCCTTACCCTAAATACCACATAAGTGCAGCGCCGCATCTATGACAAAGCAAGGTACCGCACAGCGAATGCGCACATTTTATACATGCTCATTAGTGATGGTCGTTTTTGAAAGATTTATTCATTTTGAACAAATCTTTAATGTGACTCAAGAATGATGAGTCCATTTAGAAAGTAATTTGTTCATTTGCGCATGTACATACTGTGCAGGTGGAGGAGAAAAGTAGTTTCATTATTCGAGTTTTCTACCATGTTTAAGTCGCTCATTCACCACTTGAAAGACATATGTCAATCCTATGTGGTCAGTCGGAAAAAGATTTGATTCTTTCATATCTCAAGTCCTCTATTTTGAGTCATTCGTCTCTTACATTCTGTCACATAATAAATGAACAAATCAAAAACCCGAAGAGGTAAACAACTAATGGGTTCTTCGGCTCAGATTGTGTGCATTGGTTAAGCTTATATGGGACTCTCTGTCTCACTTGACAGAATGACTCAAGATTGATGACATGTCAGAAGAGGTGAGCTGATGTAACAGAGGCCAGTTAGTGAAGTGCTGTGCAGGTAAACCTCACTCCTCTTACCTCTAGAAAGTGCTCTAGTGACAGATGCTAGTGGATATGGTCTTTAACGTCCTTGTTAGAGAAACCAACTGCCATGCAAACAATCGCCGGTTCCATCCCATCTCAGAGCGGGTTGGGTGGTGTAGGACCTGCGGGTAACATTGGTGCCGTGACCCAGATGGAAGAGACGGTTAGGGAGTGAGTGTAACAGAGGCCAGCTAGTGAAGTTCCGTGCAGGTAAACCTCACTCCTCTGACATCTAAAAGGCAACCCAGGCTCATTCTGAAAACGTATCTCTATTTACATTTCTGAAGACTGCAAAATATGTCTCAGGGGGTACGTTTTTTTTTTTTTTGCAGTTTTTGTTTTCACGAATCCACAAGAGGCTGCTGTGTACGCTTTTTGAGATCTCAATTTTTTCTTGTAAGTGCCATTCGCGCCTGCTGTTCTCTTATAAACCTAGGCTGCTGTTGACTGACTAGTCTTAGCTGGTCAGGCTGGAAAATGAAAATTAAGCTGGACATAGCTGGCTTTGGCTGGGCTCCCAGCCTGGCTTGGCTAGTCAAGCTGGTTTTAGCTGATCATCTCCCAGCTTGACCAGCTAAGACCAGGCTGGAAATGGCCAGTAACCAGCCTGGAAATGGCCAAAACCCCTCTAAAACCAGGCTGGTTGACCAGCTAAAACCAGCCAACCATCCTAGGCTGGTTTAAGCTGGATTTTTCAGCAGGGTTACTTAAGAAAAGGCTTTTATAAAAAAATGTTATTCACCTATATTTTACATTTTACATATTTATATTTTGTTTCACTTTGTTTCTTTACAACTTTTTGTTTGTTATTTTAACCCTTGGGTACCAAACTAGCCAATGTCTAGTTTCAAACAAAACCAGATTTGTGAACATAGACCACAGGGTTCAAGAGCTATAGACATTTATATTTGGGTAAGTTGATTTTAGGAAAATGCTCAAAAATGGAGCGCAAATTAAAAGGGTAAAGTCCTCATCAGGATATAAAAACAAGCATGCACACATTTGTTTATATGAATTATGTCAACATTTCATAGGTTTCCATTGTTTTTATACTGTACAAACTGTATTTTCGAGCAACCTATCGAAACCCTATCCCTAAACCCAAAATTAAACTGTATTTTTCTATCTGAAATGAAGAAAAGAAATAATAATAACAAAAACAAACTCATTCTGTATGATTTACAAGCCTTTAGAAAAAGTGGGCTGCAGGAAATGTCCTCATAAATCACATTATCCTTGTAATGCCTATGTCATAGCCATGCCATTATACAAATTTATGTCCTTATGTCACAAAAGCACACACACACACACACACACACACACACACACACACACACACACACAC
>CAIGQZ010005140.1:246281-270398 GCA_903798205.1 Danio tinwini
ATATATAATATATTAATTATATATATATAATTGTATATATCATTCTAAAGATCTAAAGATAATCATGTTTATATAAACATTATAAATAAGGAGGACTACTCTCCTCCTGAATCCTCAGGTCTGAATGCAGACACAGTGGATAGCAGTGCATCAGGTCCCTTTTCCTGTCTATTTCAACCATTAGCCCTGCAAGTAATCTGGAGATTTTCGAACACAGCAGGACAGATATAGGTGATGTGTCTTAATGGTAATGATAAACTCAACTGATAAAGACAAAGTCCCCCATTTTCCAATTTTCATACAGCAAAATGCTTGCTGCAAACCAACAGCTTTTGCTGTATCGAGCCTAACAGAATCATGGGGAAAAGCATGCAACAAACCCCGGGTTTTGACCATTTCCAAGCTGGTTTCCAGCCATTTCCAGCCTGGTCTTAGCTTAAATGACCAGCTTAAACCAGCTAAAACCAGCTTGACCATCCTGATTTAAGCTGGACATAGCTAGTTTTGGAAATGGCTGGAAACCAGCCTGAAAATGGCCAAAACCCCTCTAAAACCAGGCTGGTCGACCAGCTAAAACCAGCTAACCATCTTAGGCTGGTTTAAGCTGGATTTTTCAGCAGGGTTGCATTTATGAATTGCTTAAAGGACATGTAAGAAATTTCACAATTTTTTCTTCAGCAATGACTAGATTAGAATTTGGTTGTAACTATAACTGTTGCCTTATTAATATATCATTGATTTCGAACTAAGAGAATGATTTATGCTACTTTGTGACAAGCAGAAAACAAAATTATTTTAGTTGCTGTAGCTTATAACTACAGAGAAGTTGTATTAAAATGCATTAATGTTCCGGCCTTCAAAATAATGTGACCAAGAAAAATGGCCGCTATAGTTCTGAAGTGATGTGCGTCTGTTCAATACAGCACGAGCTGCAGTTAAAGGCTGCGCAGAGCACCAGTCACCTGACATTAAGCCAGTGGTGTGAGCAGCCAAAAACATTTGAATACTTAATTGTAAAAGCTTCTCAACGCCACACTTCTGTTTTACGGAACAAAACTGCTGCAACTAAACAAAGTTATGCCACCTGTGTGCTAGTTTAAAGTTCCGAGCTTATAGCTACACCAAGGCTAATACGCAAGCACACTGGATTAACTATAGCAGAGGACCATTTACATATAGCAGATTATCCATGCGCAAGTTCGTTATTTTCAAGATTAGAAAATATGCCAATATGCGGGCACAAGCGGATCGATGCGCTCGCGCTTTCCACACGCACCGAGTAGAAAACATCTCACGCAGTAGCAGTGAGAGTTGTGCGTGGCTTTCAGTGCAATGTAAATTAAAATATATTTTAAACGAGTTATTTTGATTTCGAGTTAGAATGTCCAGCTTGATCTCACAAGAAAACGTAAGTATTTTAAGTTTTGTCAGTTTAGTGGCTGATTCGTACGAGTTCAGTCGTACGAAAATGTACGATTTTAAAAAGGAGGTGTGGCACCTAACCCTACCCTTAACCCCAACCGTCATTGGATGATGAGCAAATCGTACTAATTTGTACGAATTAGATCGTATGAATTCATACGAATTAGCCACTAAATCAAAAAGTTACGAATTGCCATGAGATTGCGTTGGAATGTCCCATATATATATTTGAGCACTAAAACATATTAATGGAAACTCCTGGCTGCAATTGTTCTCTAGCACACAAGCATAATTCATTACCACAAATCCCCCCATTAGGGCAAAAATCTGTTTACTTTACAATGGAATTGCACATGGGAAAAGTTTTTTGGGCTTAAAATAACAGAATGCAATTCAATTATGGACACCTACCTCAGAAAATACTATTGCTTACAATACCCCGCAGGCAACATGGTTACAATTTACTAGATGGTCTCAAGATGGCTGTCAGCACATAATGACTGCCATGAGCGATGAAAATAAATAATAATAAAAAAAAAAAAACATTTTCCATTAACCCCCCCCCCAATTATTCTCACAATTGCTTGCAACTTGAAGGGGGATACAATTTTTTTTTTACAAATCTATTGCTCATAACTTATTTTATCTTGCTTATTATGTCCACAGAGAGTCGTTTTAAATTTTTCTTCATTTGAAGGGTCCCAGCTGTTAGACAAATTCACTTAAAATGGACTATTTCTGTTTTATTTGATCGTGTCTTCACAGTGGATTTGAAGACATCCAATAAAGATGACAAAGAATGTCCTGCAATAAAATATCATGATTGTAACACTTCTGACAAGAAATAGTCAGAGTTAAGATGAGCAATATAAAAGGCATTTTATATTAAATTGAATTTAGCCTCACAAAATAACTACTTCCATTGTCTTTTTTTGTTATAGCATACCAATCAAGGATGAAGAGATGAGGATCTGTTTGAAGCCGTTTACTTTATTGAATAATTACAAAGCAGGTAGTCCAAGAAAAAAGTAAATGTTGATGCAGGAGGGAGGCATTTTAAAACATGCACAAAGACAATGACACACTTTGAAATTATAACCGAGGACATACAAACAGAAGATAATGGGAAACTAAACCAGACACAGGTGAACATAATCATTGAAGACATTTCCTGTCTGTTTTTTTAATAAGTAGGCATTTGACAGTAAGTGTAAACAGTGTGCCAAATATTTCTCAGTCTTTAATCTTTATTCCTAGCAATATATGCTATTTATGCAAATTGAATTAGCACTTTTTTCTAGTAGATGCAGTTTACACCAAATAAAAATAGGGATATTTTAGCCTGATCTCGTGAGGAAACTTAACTATTTTATGTTTTTTCAGTTTAGTGGCTAATTCGTATGATTATTCAGTCAATTTTAAAAAGGAGGCGTGGCACCCAACCGTCATTGGGGGATAAGCAAATCGTACTAAATTGTACATATAAGATTGTACGAATTCATAAAAATTAGCCACTAAATCAAAAAGTTACAAATTGCCATGAAATTGTGTTAGATATTCTCAATTTAGCTTGTGACAATTCAAGAACAATGCGTTTTTTTAACAAAGTAAAAAGTTTGCAATATTTAACTCTTTCATCGCCATTAACAATATAATTAGTCAATTAAGAGAAAATGCTTTTCTGCCATTGACAAGTTTTTACCACAATTGGTGTTTTTAGATATATTATGGTAAGCAGCCGTGTAAAGTAACAAATTACAAATACTCATTACTTACCCAGCACTTAATTTTGGGGATTTACACCTACCTAACTTTAAATGGTAACAGTTCCTAACTCCAGTAAGCTACAAACACAAACTGGATATCATTGGAAAGAAGACACTTTGAGCTTTACTGTGGTAAAAGGGGAAGTTACATGTTAAAAAACATAATAAGTGATACATGATGAAGTCATGAGAAAAAAAAATTGTATTGTGTTCAATATTTGTTTTTCCATATACAAACACAGGAAAACATTAATGTGATGTCCTAGAAAAAATATGACTTGAAAAATAGTATAGTTTTTCTCAGAAATTGTAATTTACTAATTAGTTTTAAAGATGTGTACTTTTACTTTGCCTTAAGTACATTTTAAGTGCAGTTATCAGTACTTTTACTCCACTACTTTCCTTCAACCTGCAGTCACTACTTTATTATTTCCTGTCTATGGGGATTAGAAAAATCAGTCCTGTGATTCCTGTCCAATCAAATCACACATAGGAAGTAAATCGCATGATACTGAACTACCTTAAAATGGATGAAATGATGGAAATGATGAAATCCAGATTTGCCACTCGTCTCCTTTTAAAAAAGATGTCGTTCCAGTTTGTGTTGATTGTACTGTCTCTACAGATTTGGTAAGTGTGTGTGTTTACTGCCCTTTGTTTGTTCATTCAGATGGCAAAGTTAGTTCTTATTGTCAGCAGAACTCTTTCAGTTTTTAAAGACATACCTTAGTCAAAATGATTTAGTTACTAACTTTACAGTATGTTAATATCACTGCAATATTATAGTACAATATTTTAGACTTAACGATCTGCTGTAAATGCTGCTCTCCGAATGTAAACATGTAAACACCGTAATCAAACTATTACCGTCATGTAGGATTTTCGCTGCATTTTGTGACAGGATAGTCTATACACACACAGCTTTCTGACATTACCTACCGAGTGCATCTAAGTTACCGAGAAATAGGGAGGATTTTTTTTTCTCCCATTCGCCATGCAGTATCAAATACTCTATTAAAAGTCCACCCTCAGCAGTTCCTAGCATACAATATGTCGTTTGTCACAAGGAACATACAGGAAATATTCCAGAATAAAAAATGAAAGTGCCAAACTGCAGTTAAAGTTGACAAATTAAGAATTTGGCAAATAATTTGATTACTTTTTTGCCTCTATAAAAATCAGCACGTGCCCAAGTGGAAACTCCCATTTTTGCAAAAACCTTTCTTCTTTCTCTCCCCCAACACTCCCACCTAAACAGAACTGGACACACCCACTTTCCTGACTTTTTCTAAACTAGAGGTGTGAAAACACCCTGCTGAGACGGGGGGGCCTTTAAACACGGTGCACTTTAAGCCTTAAGGCCGATTTATACTTCTGCAACAAGCGCACACGTATGCTACGGCGCAGCCTACGCGTGGACGCATAGTCCCTCGCCGTCGACGTCATTGACGCGCACCTCTCAAAAAATGTAATGCGTAGCGTAAGCTCTGTGATTGGTCGGCTTGGTAGCGCTGACGAGTGTGGGCGGAGGTGAAAGCCGCGTGCCCGATGCAGCAATTGTTTATAAGTGTGGAGTCCTGTGAAGGAGCTCCGGATAGAAAATGTTGTTTTGTGTTTACTTTATGATTAAAGTTGTTGCACGTCCACCGATTCCCACCTCAAAATGAGCGAATTTGAGCCACTTGTACATTAAGGAAGTGTTCAGAAAAAACAAAACACCAGCGAAAAAACTCGACACAGAGAAACATAAACACCTACTGCTAGCTAGCGTTTCGGAAGTGTATTGCAGAGCAACAGAAACAGTGAGCAGAAGTATAAATGCACGGCTACGCGTGAGGCTTGCGCCGTGGGTCACGCCGATCACTTGACGCAGAAGTATAAACCAGGCTTTAGCTGGCTATTTCACTTCACTTAGAGCTATGTTACACACATAGGTTTGTTTTGTAGAGAATTGAAAAAAAATGTTTAAAGGGGGCTAATAATATTGACCTTATAATGGTTTAAAGAAAATTAAGAACTGCAATTATTCAAGCCGAAATAAAACAAATAAGACTTTTTCCAGAAGAAAAAATGTTATAGGAAATACTGTGGAAAAAAATCCTTGTTCTGTTACACATAATTCGAGAAATATTTGAAAAGGACACAAACCTAAAGGAGGGCTAATAATAACAACTGTATGTTTCGGTGTTGAGAAAAACTCAACATAGCTCACATTTTAACCACACGTTCCTCTCGCAGATACATCTAATAATCAGAATGTACATGTGTGGGATGAGAAATTCATGCTGGCCTTGACCTCCCGATGCTCATCTGTTAGTTTGACCTCAGCATCCACAGTTACATGCTAAATGCAAAGATGTAGGAGTTAGCATTAGCCTGTAGTGGCTAACAGTTCTCCCATTCGCTTTAAAGCTTACCTCTCGTGTAGGACCCCAGACGTGATCGTGGTCTCTCGTAGATGTGAGACATCTGAGAATGAGCAAGTGAGTGTGGGTGGACGTCCAAAAGAGTGTGTGGGCAACACTCACCATAAATTACATATTCAGTCGAGCACCGCAAGGCAAATGTGTCATCAGAAAGGAAAATGTCACCCCTGAGAATCTGCGTGCCTGTCGATAAATGAGTTAGCGTTACTGTACAGTCCTGTTAAGTTTCAAAGGCTGAACAAATGCAAGTCAAGGTTGAGTTTCAGTACAATCATTGCTAAGTAAAATATTTTAAAACAGTAAGTCAAAATTGTGTGTTTTTTTTTCCTTAAAGGTGCTGTATGTAAGTTTTTGACTCTTCTAAAGCATAAAAATACCATAATATGTGTGCAGATATTTAAAGGACACCTATGGTGAAAAATCTACTTTTCAAGCTGTTTGGACAGACATATGTGTAGGTATAGTGTATAGACCGTCATATTGGGGTGATATAAACACACTCAGTCCTCTTTTTTCAATTTAACAACATAAAAACGGTGGACCAATTGGAACTGATTTGAGACCGACTGCAACTTGACGTAGGAGTGTGGTCCCCCCGCCCACCAATATTAATTGACGGGTGCGCATTACCATATCATGCGCCACGCAGCAGCATGCATTTCTGAATTCTGAACATAAGTTTCTATCAGGGGACACACAAAAGTGCCGCAAGTGTGCGATACTTTCAACTGTCATGTGCGCGCCGTGTCGCGGTGCATCCGGTGTGTGATGCCCTTCAGTCAAAGTTAATTCAGTGTGCTTGGTTATTAGTCTCAGTGTAGGCTACAAGCTCGGAGCTTTAAACTAGCACACAGCTGGCTGAAAACTATACAAAGACACAAATGATTTTGTACTCTCTGCTTGGTCTGTGTCTAAGTCGTACATGTACAGCTGAATGCTGGTCCTCTCACTCATGTTGCTTCTCTCTGTCTGTTGCCATACACAAAGAGGGGAGCTCTTGGCTCCGCCCCCTTGTTAAGTTGGGCGGGAAGTCGAAACTAATTTTCATGCGAAGCAACACACCCCTAAAACAACAAACTGTTGTACACAGCCCCCAAAATGGCACTTTTTAACACATCATAATAAAAAAATCTGAATTGTGTTTTGAACTGAACCTAAACTGGCACACTCAGAAGAACCATAATATTAATATTACATCTTAAAAAAGGGGTGAAATAGGTGCCCTTTAAAGGCTGTTTTAGGGGCGTGTTGCTTCACATGAAAATTAGTTTTGACTTCTCGCCCAACTTAACAAGGGGGCGGAGCCAAGAGCTCCCCCACTTTGTGTATTGCAATAGACAGGCAGACAGAGAGAAGCAACATGAGAGTACCAGCATTCAGCCGTACATGTAGGACTCAGACACAGACCAAGCAGAGAGTACAAAATCATTTGTGTCTTTGTATAGTTTTACAGCCAGCTGTGTGCTAGTTTAAGGCTCCGAACTTGTAGCCTACACTGAGACTAATAAAGCACAGTGAATTAACTTTGACTGAAGGGCATCACACACCGGATGCACCACGACACAGCGCGCACATGACAGTTGAAAGTTCGCATGTTATTTAAAATGAAACTTTTTAGATAACACTCTGTGGCATGGCAGAAATATGAACAGTGTCCTGAGCAGGGCCAGCGCGTCCATAGAGGCGACCTAGGCGGCAAAATAGTGAGCAAACCCCACGGTCGTCACTTTCATCCGAGACAATGCGAAATGCATGGCGCTGCGCGCCGTTAGTTCGTTATTTCCAATGGAGGGAGGAGTTTAAGGAAGACACAATGAAAAGTACACATGTATGCAAACAGTTGATCTCAAAACAGCTCCA
Source organism: Danio tinwini (assembly GCA_903798205.1). Lineage (NCBI taxonomy): Eukaryota > Metazoa > Chordata > Actinopteri > Cypriniformes > Danionidae > Danio > Danio tinwini. The sequence goes on from CAIGQZ010005140.1 coordinate 253,756, forward strand.
ATTGGTCCACCGTTTTTATGTTGTTAAATTGAAAAAAAAGGACTGAGTGTGTTTATGACACCCCAATATGACGGTCTATACACTATACCTACACATATGTCTGTCCAAACAGCTTGAAAAGTAGATTTTTCACCATAGGTGCCCTTTAAGAAACATCCCAAGTGAACATACTTGTTTAACTGAAAAACAATGCTGAAATCAGATATTCTGCTTTGAAAATGGTTTTCCGTGCCGGAACGCTGTCTTTGTTTAGGTAAATTTAACCTGCACAATGCCAGTTTAGCCAATTATATTTCAGCACTCTGGGTTGCCTTGTTGGAAAACAACGTATTTCATTCATTCATTTAGAAAGGCTCTGAAGCATGCATACGTGACTTTCAGACATCTGGTGGACAGTAGCAGATGTCGAAATGAGACAGATTCAGTTTAACATGAGGTTATTAAATATTACGAACGTAAACATTAGGTGAGCAGGTTACATTGTAACCCCGCATCCTAACAACACGCTTCATGAGGAGATACGCAGTAAAGAGCAATTTGGCTGTTTGCACCAGACGAAACACGACAGAAATGTAAATACAGCCATTCAGAAGCGCAGAATATGCACTCACTCACAAAACAGTAAGGTTTATCATCTATTTAATACATGTTAACCCCCTTAAACATCATTAAATGTAGATGCTGAATCACTCATATGTGTTTAGTTCTAAAGTTCAATTTAAACGGTTTATTTTATTTTCAAGATCTGAGGTGAACTATCTGCTGCTGCTTTCAGTATATGGCAATAAATGTCCTGTAAAATGGCATTCAAACTCACATTGTTGGCATTTAGCACTAAATAAAGCACATGAGGTTTACCTGAGGTGATCACTGTCGTAGTTTTATATTGTTCAGCTGTGAGACATAGTAGCTGTTCCTAATATATATTAATTTGAGGTGTTGGTTAGAACCGAAAACTCCTTTTAATATGGAAAATATTCCCTCTATCGCATGTCGTTGCTTTTATTTCGAACACAGTGTAAATCACTCACTTTTGTCCTCAAACTGGCAACCCGCGCTTGCGTTTGTTTTGATCCAGGAGTGCAATACCTAGTTCAACCACTGGGTGTCAAACTTACATACTGCACCTTTATAACAGGCAACCAATGAAGTACGCAAAATAACTGAGATAAAATTGTTTTGCTTACCCTATATTGGCAGATTAATTTGCTTGATTTAAGGAAAAACTCTCTTAATTTTCGACATTTTTAAAAACAAGACAATATTTTTTTGCTTGTCTAGAAAAAGCTTCTTGGTTAAAGAATATTTGGACTACAAGACAACTCCAAATAAGAAAAGCATTTATATACACTCACCGGCCACTTTATTAAGTACACCTTTCCAACTGCTCGTTAACGAAGATTTCTAATCAACCAATCACATGGCAGCAACTTAATGCATTTAAGCATGTAGACATGGTCAAGACGATCTGCTGCAGTCCAAACCGAGCATCAGAATGGGAAAGAAAGGTGATTTAGTTGACTTTGAATGTGGCACGGTTGTTGGTGCCAGACGGGAGTATTTCAAAAACTGCTGATCTACTGGGAGTTTCATGCACAACTATCTGGTGCATCCTAAATTGCATACTTATGCACTATTCTACGCTATTTTCTAGTATAAATAGTGTAAGTAGTGCGTTCACTCTAAAAACTCTCAAAAGACTAAGTGCACTTTAAATACCTGGATGACGCACTCATTCAACTGGTAAAATGAAGTGTGTAATGTTGGACACATCACACACTCCACAGCCACTGCTTTGCTCACGTAGCGGAAGGAACGGAGCTTGGATGGAGGTTGGATTACTTTATTTATTTTGGATTGTGAAATGGTGAATGCGGTTATACTCATGGCAGATATTATTTGGTAGTTTGGACATTTATTTCACTAATTTGGCAACTGTCAAACGTCATCTGGGAAACGGTTGGAATTTCCGCTTAGTAAAAAAAACATTAGTGCTCCACTTGGGACGACACTACATACATATACTATATTGTTGAGTGTGTAAGTGCATAAGTACACAGTGCATAAGTGTATAGTTTGCCATTTGGTACGCAGTTTAGTGTTTAAAGAGAATGGTCCAAAAAAGAGAAAATATCCAGTGAGTGGCAGTACTGTGGCTGCAAATGCCTTGTTGATACCAGAGGTCAGAGGAAAATGGCCAGACTGGTTCCAGCTAATAGAAAGGCAACAGTAACTCAAATAACCACTCGTTACAACCAAGGTATGTAGAAGAGCATCTCTGAATGCACAACACGTAGAACCTTGAAGTGGATGGGCTACAGCAGCAGAAGACCACACCAGGTGCCACTCCTGTCAGCTAAGAACAGGAAACTGAGGCTCTAATTCGCACAGGCTCACCAAAATAGGACAATGGAAGATTGAAAAAATGTTGCCTGGTCTGATGAGTCTCGATTTCTGTTGTGAAATTTGGATGGTAGGGTCAGAATTTCATGTCAAAAACATAAAGGCATGGACCCATCCTGCCTTGTACCAACGGTTCAGGCTTGTGGTGGTGGTGTAATGGTGTGGGGATATTTTCTTGGCATACTTTGGGCCAATTGAGCATTGTGTCAACGCCACAGCCTACCTGAGTATTGTTGCCGACCATGTCCATCCCTTTATGACCACAGTGTACCCATCTTCTGATGGCTTCTACCAGCAGGATAACACACAATGTGAAGCACGAATCATCTCAGACTAGATTCTTGAACACGACAATGAGTTCAGTGTACTCAAATGGCCTCCACAGTCACCAGCGCTCAATCCAATAGAGCAGCTTTGGGATGTGGTGAAACAGGAGATTCACATCATGGATGTGCAGCCAACTAATGATGCTATCAAGTTAATATGGACCAAAATCTCAGAGGAATCTTTCCAGTACCTTGTTAAATCTATGCCACGAAGGATTAAGGCAGTTCTGAGGGCAAAAGGGGGTCCAATCCGACACTAGTATAGTGTAAAAGTGCTCAAATTTGTGGAGCCTGTTCAGCAGCCTTAAGTGTTTCTTACACTCAAGTAAATGAGTAAATGCAAGAAGTGTTTTTTTTTAATTGAAACAAGGTTATAAACCGTGTAGAGTCAACATGGGATGACTTTCTGAAATAACTCTGCTTACATTATGTGAGGAAATTCTGACTGAAACAGAATATTTAATGAGTACAAAAATGCTTTGCTTTCATCTACTGGGAATTGACGAGCCAACAAACCACCGTTTGACCTTATTTCAAAGAACAGATTTTCTTGTACCTATTTTCACTCCTGCTCAAACTGTGAAGAAAAGCTCAATATAATGACTCAGTTTGCAGGCACATGATAGGCCTCTTCAGAAGGTGAATTATTATAGGAGCCGAGAAGAATATACTATTGATTTCCCTGTTTCATAGTGATTCACTCAAGTGCACAATATTGGCATTGCTGCTGAGGGAAGAAAATAGATTTGATTATCGAAAGTTTTCTTGAAGACATTAGTGTAAATACTGCAAGCATCCAAATGGATCAAATATACTGTATATGACAATGGATCCAAATGGTAAATAATAAAACTTAGCCTGTGTTGCAATTTTGTAATATACCAGGAAATTATAGTCAAGTCACCTATATTTTTATCCCATGTTACATGGAACATATATTATATACCTATTGTAGAACTATTATGCCTAGTTTTACAAGATGTAAAATAAGTTTCTATTGTTCCTAGAGTGTGTATGTTAGGGTTTAGCTTAACCTGTGCAATAAATCAGGGGTCTTAAAACCCCTCAAATTGGCAGGGGGCCACTGCAGTGTAGCGCTGAAGATCTTTGCCTGAACCCGACGGGCTTAATTTCTATCATTTTAGACGGGGTCGGGCCGGGCTCGCACTTGCGCTCGCACTCCGGCTTTCGCGGTAAATGAACGGTCATGTGTGTAGGCTCGACAGTCAGACACGCTTGCTTTGGCTGGTGTCATTAATCTGGCAGTTGATTTTGCTTGAACTCACAGTGCCCTTGGAAAAGCGGATGGAAGAGGCGGAAATGTTCAAAGTACCAGAAGCTAGTAGAAATGTGCCGGGGGACTTGAAAACTCACTGAGCCAATAGAGGTGGGCTGTAGAGGGTTTGCAGGATGTTCACTCTGTAAAGTCTTCAACCAATTTGGCCTAGCAGGAGCAGCTACGATGGTGAAAAAGGTGAAAACCCCTAAGCAAAAACAATAAAAACTATATGTTAAGCTACTTTGGCACAAGCTACATTGTAAAAAGTGCTACAGAAATAAAGATCATCTAAAATTAATTTATTATTCAACATAAGTGAAGTAGAGTGAAAGCATATTGTTACACTTGGCTTGCCTCACTAAGGTCGGGTAACAGACCTAGTTAAAACACCTAGATGTTTAGTCATACACTTACAGGTGGACTAGAGAAATATAGGGAGCTTAACAAGGGGCAACAAATGATCATTTTCTAAAACAAAAAATAAAATTCCTGTGCTTCACAATTCACTTCAAATATTACATAGACTATATATTACTACAGCAACACAAATAAATACATTTTTTACAAGGAGCTCAATTGTGACAAGTGCTATTTTAGAACATGGCCTGCGGGCAACTTACATGGTCCCCGTGACCGCTGTATTGGCTATTCTGCTGTAGACATTTATTTTGCCTATCAAACTCAATCAAGCCTGCAGCAAGTGCAGTCCACTTCCCTGAAAAGTGTCGATCCAGCCATAATCAATCTAATCCATCTGCAACTTTCTAGTCATCTTTGAAGACACTTTGATTAGCTTGTTTTCTTTCTGATATTCCCATAAAAGGATGGATATGGTCAGCAACAGGGCTGGGTGCATCATTGCAGTATTGCCCGCAGTGCATCAACTTCTGACCAATGGGTTCTAGCTCTGTAAACCCTAGTAATGGCTGTGCATAAATATCCCAATAAAACATCAGTTTCAGAAATACTCAAGCTAGCCCATTTGGCTGTTATGCATGTATTTTTGAGGGTTTTCTTTCCCCCTGTAATGTGGAGTACAGCGTGTGTGTGTTTGTGTGTGTGTGTGTGTATATACTGACAGCCCTTAGGATAGTAATTGATGACAAATTATGTTTTGCAGGAAATGTATCAGCTGTCTACAAGAAAACTCAATTTTTTTTTAGCTTTTTGTCTTGAGAAAGATTGTAAAATTCAATGTATGTACCAAATTGTCTGTTACTTCATAGGCCTTTTAGTAAAGTTTATTAAAAACTTATTCTGAGAGGATCAAGTGCATATTGACCAAGGCTGGTCCTGCATTAGCTATCATATGTCTTGCCAATCAGACGAATCCAACCGTACATAAAAAACAGATTTCCTTACCTTAGTCATCTTCATCTTCAAGAATCCCCCCATCCACCACTACTCTACCCTCTCTCACCAAGATTATTCCAGGATAGGGTGGCACGGTGGCTCAGTGGTTAACACTGTTGCCTCACAGCAAGAACGTTGCTGGTTTGAGTCCAGTTTGTGTGAAGTCTACATGTTCTCCCCATGCTTGGGAAGGTTTCCCCTGAGTACTCTGGTTTCCTCCCATAGTCCAAAGACATGCAGTATAAGTGAATTGAATAAACCAACTTGGCACAGTATATGAGTGTTGTTACTGGGCATTCACTGCATGAACACATGCTGGTATAGTTGGTGGTTCATTCTGCCATAGCAACCCCTAATATTCAAGGAATAGGCCAATCCAACAAATTCAGGGGAGCTCTCGAGACCTACCTGAGCTCAGACTCCCCTCTCTCCCAATGAAACGGGAGGGAGCCCCAGGCTTGAGGATCTTCAGAGAATTGTATTACCATGAGAGCAATGCATTTCGCAAATTGCTTTGTGTCATTCATTTTTGTGTCATGATAATGAACACTATCATGAGTTGCTAAATGAACAGACTGCTCACAGTTTTTTTTTAAATGAAGAATCAGTTGCCTTATTGGTTAAAACCCCCTTTACTGTAAATAAAGACATGATATTAAAATTCAAAGTAATCACTGTGTTAAACTAAAATACATTTTGGATAGGTGTAATTAGATTTACACCTATTAATAATGGCATTTTTACACTACAGTTGCTTATATTTTGTATTTTAAATATGTAACACTCTTACTGTACTTGTATTTAATTACTCCTCAGTCATGGTCAGCAATCATGCTTTGAGTTTAAGATGATTTTCTTGAGATCTACCTGAGCTCAGACTCCCCTCTCTCCCAGTGAAACAGGAGGGAGCCCCAGGCTCAAGGATCTTCTGAGCTCAAGGCTCTCTCCCGGGACAGCATGCCAAACACACTTTATCATCAATCATAAGCTAAGTGTGAACTCTTGAAATGAATGTGTTTTCTTTCAGTACTGTAGCCTGGTTTGGAAAAGGTTACATTGCCAAATAAAAAGAGGTTGAATAGACTTATCATAGAGGAGGGCGAAGTAATTGAAAAAGTCAGCCCATTAAACTGTACCATAGACATGTTTTATCGAAATTTCAATTAATTTGAATGAACTCTGATCGCCCATTACTGAAAGAATTTAAATTGTTGCAATCAGGATGTCGGTTTATAGTACCTGATAGTAGAACAAAACTTTTTAAGGTTTGTTTCAGTTCTTAATCGGTCTGACCCCTTTTTATTGGGAATGTTTGAAGATTATGTAGTGTTATATGTTACGTTATGACCATTCCTACATTTCTAAAATTATTCGGTTGATAAGATTTACCTCATAAAGTTTACAATCTTGTACAATTTTAATATAGTAATACTTATCAAATTAGCACTGTCGCCTCACAGCAAGAAGGTTGCTGGTTCAAGCCCCGGCTGGGTCAGTTGGCATTTCCGTGTGGAGTTTGCATGTTCTCCCCGTGTTCGCTTGGGTTTCTTCCAGGTGCTCTGGTTTCAGTCCAAAGACATGCAGTTAATGAATGAATGAATGTGAGTGTGTATAGGTGTTTCCCAGTACTGGGTTGCAGCTGGAATGGCATCCACTGTGTAAAACAAATGCTGGAATAGTTGGTGGTTCATTCCACTGTGGTGACCCCTGATAAATAAAGGACTAATCCGAAAAAAAATGAATGGATGATTTACTGAGATAAAATCAGATTGATTGGCAGAAATCTTGTCCTATACAGTAGAATTTGTACGCTGACGCGCAGTTATGTACCTGATATATGCTAGCCTTTCTCACTAGACTGTTAAACTATATAACCTTTCAATGAACCATCAGTTATGTCACTGGACCTAAATTTTCAATATTGTAGAGAATCCAATTAATTATAAGATTTCTTAATTAGGCATAACTGACAGGCACAATACCCGGGCTCAATCCCTTGTAGCTGATGCATGACTAATGCATGTCAGCAGGCAGGACCATTGCGATAGCTGAGGCTCTCATCTGAGAAATCACAGCACACAATAACAATGATGGCTGCTCCCAGGGTGCTTAAGTAAATGTCCTGTCAACAGGCAAGAAAATTCATATCCTAGCACTTTCCTGCTGATGGGCCTTTCGCTTGTTGGAGAGTGTGCTTGGGTAAGCATATGTATGAGCAAACTGCTCTGCTAAATCACCACCACCCACAAATTAGCCCAAAGTAAATATCAGCAATGAACAAATAATAGTGACGGGATTAAATTTGGTAAAACATTGTTAATTTATTAACAAACAGACTCACTAAAATTGAATTATATCCACTGTTGGTGTAATTTATTTGCATTTGATGTTTACATTAACATGCATGCACCATTTCCATTAAAATCATTATACAAATAATGTAACGACCCAAACACACCAAAAAATGGTATATGCACAACTTGCATGGTCTTATAATTGCATATGGAATAGAATTATGAGACAAAATATTGCTGCTGTCCTAAAAAATTTTTTTTTATTTTTTTTTCTGGCTTTGATTTAGCCAAGAATAAATAGTTTATTATTAGCCTGAACAAATAATGTTACATTAACGAAGAATCATCCTGGGTTAACCTCAACTCTGGATAAATCCTGAATCTAAAGAAATCCTGGGATATCTGTAATCAAGCTTCACACTGCTACTATACCAGGGTTTAACAAATAATCCTGGGTATTTGTTAAAAGTTGTTTCCCACTATGTATTCCTAAACTTCGGGTTAAGTTCTTTTTTGCATAATTGTGGTGTTACTGTAGCTAATAGCAACGTTAGGGCTCATTCACAAAGAAAGCATTTCTGCCTATAAAAACCCAAGCTGCATCACCAGTGTAGAGCAGGAATGCTTAACCATGTTCCTTGGGCTCTACCTTCCTACAGAGTTTAGCTCCAACCCTGATAAAACACAACTAAACCAACTAAGTAGGATCTGAAGAAGCACTTGGTAATTAAAGACAGGTGCATTTAATAAAGGTTGCAGCTCAACTCTGCAGGAAGGTAAATCTCCAGGAACAGGGTTGAGAGCTCCTGGTGTAGAGGGTACTGAACTAGCCACCGAATGCCTGTAAACCAGGGGTCAGCAAACTTGTTCCTGGAGGGCCAGTGTCCTGCAGATTTTAGCTGCAGGACCCTAATCAAACACACCTGAACAAGCTAATCAAGGTTTTACTAGGTATAGTTAAAACACCCAGGCAGGTGTACGCTGCAAAAATTTTTTTGTTTTGTTTCTAGTCCAAATATCTACAAATTCTTAAATTGAGAAGCATTTTTTAGGCAAGCAAAACATATTTTCTTGTTTTCAGAAATAGTATGCCAATATTAAGTCAGTTTTTCCTTAAAGCAAGCAAAATAATCTGCCAATGGGGTAAGCAAAATAATCGTGTTTTTCCTTTTGATATAAGATTATTTTCCTTGTTTTAAGAAAACTTAATATTGGCATATTATTTCTGAAAACAAGACAATATGTTTTGCTTGCCTGGAAAATTCTTCACGGGGGTTTCATGGCCCTTCAGTCAACCTGAACCCGAAATTAAGGTTGTTCTTTGTTCAGCAATGGATTATGCACATCCACTTGAAATGATTTCTGAAATAAGAAAAACAATTAGGGCTGTCCATGATTTTGTCCTTTGGGAACCAATTGGATCAGTGGAAGATGGGTGTTGCTAAAAAAAAGTGGTACGAAGATTTGAATGCCAGCTTTTAGTCAGTTCACTATCATCACTGTTGGCAACTTCTGGGTGTTTCAAGTGCCTGATAATACCAAGAACAAGGAGCTAAATTTGACAGATGGAATGGTATTATATTTATTCAAACCCCTGACTCCCATGCAGGCAAGGTAGCTCTGGCCTAAATGACTGATAGCTCCCTAAATGACTAATAGCTCCGCCCTAAATGACTGATAGCTCCACCCTTAGGGACTGATAGCTCTGCCCTAAATGGCTGATAGCCTCGCCCCAAAGGACTAAAAGGTGCGTTCGACTTCATGCAGCGCTGCGCAGATCGATCGAAATCTGTCTTAAAGCGGTGCATGCCAGTTAGAAATTTTGGCCGGACTGATGCTGCACAGACGACATGTGACTGTCACATGTGGCATCAAAGTACTGCAACAGCGCTCCGAGATCAGACGACTAAAGCCGCGGTCACACTGGGCTTTTCTCCCCATAGACTTCCATTCATACGCACGTGAATGCGTCAGTCTGGAAACGCAGGGTCATGCGTCTGAGTTTTGCAGGTTGCTGCGGTGCAAAGTTCAAGCTTGGTGAACTCTTACCTGCGAAATCGCATCACTTGACTGTGTGAGACCAATCCAGGATCAAAACATGACCTCTCTGAACAGAAATTTAAAACATGGAGCAATCGCTCGCTTTTTTAAATGTATATTTATCTTGTTTAATCCCGCCCCTTTTCGCAGCGCCGTACGACAGAATTTCGCAAGCTCAAACTCTAGTGTGACCGCAGCATGATTCAGCCGGTGCAGCTTCTGATAAGCGACTGCTGGAGCTGCGATGACGACACTGATGTAACACGATTGGCCGAGTTCACAGCAAGACAACAACCACATGTGTTTCAGGTTTGTTATTGGACAAATTCCGTCTCACAAATTTTAAAACAAACAATTAACTTTTTCTACCATCTCTATTTTGTACACATCATGCTTATTAAAAGACTACAATTATTTTACTGCAGTATCATATTTTGTTAAATAATTTGTTCATAATGACTAGATTGTTTAACCAGTTTTATTCTGCCTTTTTATACAGACTACTGTATTATACATTTTAGTGAATAACCAAATATTAACTCAAATAAGTCTTACAGGCTTATAATAAAATAATTATCATCGTTGATCCTGGCACCCCTATGAAGATTTCTTAACAAATTAAGTAAAAAAAAAATTAATTAAATATAAAAATATATGATTATAAAATATTTTATTTTCTGTTAAGCCGTTTATGCAGAAATGTTAAAAGTGACATTGATGCACATGCTCTTTCTGGGTATTTTCTACTTAAAGTGTAGCTCATTTATTTTGGTCCTTTTGTTCAATCTCTTTGGATTAAAGTGCTTTTTAAAAATGATTTTATTATCCAAAATAATCTTAATCATTGTTTAAGACTTAATCAAAACACCTTGTTTTGGGTTTTACACTAATATATATTGGAAAGTTTTATATCTACAAATGTAAATAAATGTAAACCCCTTTTTAGCATATTCAAACAGGAACAGTATTGACATACCATTTAACACCTAGTAGCCCAAAGAGTGGTTTAATCTCCAAGAATTTGTGCTTATTGTTTTGTATAATAGGCATATTCGTGGATATTTATTTCCTTTTTATGTGCCCTCTCATTTTCCTCATATCTCATGCGTTTGTTATATAAGCTACTTGAATTTAATTCATAATTCCCTTGTTTAAAATGAACTATAGAGACTGTATTTAGTATTTTTTTTGTACTGTAAATCTTTTGTTGTTATTTCAATAAATTAACAAATAAATAAATGATGACGCCGTGTGATCGGTCATCATGACAGCAGCAACTTTGAGCCCCAATGTGTCCGGCTTGACAGCTCCGTCCCCTCCTGCGGTCTGCTAATCTCAATGATCACCGGCAATAGCTCTGCCCTAAATGACTGATAGCTCCATCTTAAAGGCATTCCATGTGACCAGAGGTGAAGAAAAGTCGCTTTGAGTGGAAAGAAAGTTCTTGATTAAAGATTATTAGGGCAAATACATTTTTATAACATAACGAAGTGCCCAGATTTATCGTTTAACAACCACTACTGTATACATATACAAATGAGTATATTTTGGTTTCATGCTGACTTTAATCCATTAATATGCATTGGTTTCAACATTCTCCTTCCAGAATTGGAAATTTAGTTTGTTTATATTGTTTCATTGAGTTTCTGATCCTATGTACCTGCTCTTCATTGGTTGCTATCGTTTTTGATTATTCCCGGAAACACAACACACAAGTAATAGTGTTAAAAAATGCACCAGTTATTCATTTTCTGGCTTTTCCTCTAAACACTTGATATGAGTGAAGTGCCTAGAGGAAAACCAAAGGATTTACCATGGTGGAAAGAGATAAGGACAAGGTGATGTGAGCCAACAGGACAGAGTTTACGAAAGCAGAGCCCAGATACTGTAAATTTTCAAATGAGAAGGGTAACTGACTGGCTGCAGCTGGCTTTATTTACTCCCTCTTGAACTGGTTCAAAACCACACACTGTTCATTTTAAAGAAGCACCACAAACAACAGGGAAATGCCATAAATGTTTTATAAAAACCACACAGACCCTGAGTGAGGAACGAACTAAAATGCATTCACTGTAGTTAAACCCTCCATCTGCTGCAGGTCTCAAAAGTCTCACTCCACATGTTCAAACTTTCATGGGAATGACACAACAGAGTACAACTAGAAGAGTGAAGCTTGATGCTGGCTTTAAAAGCTTGAAGGTTTTTATGGCAGAAAGAAAAGCAGGCAGTATTTACTCTTCCATCTAAATATGAGCAGTAGTCTTATACACAAAACTGGAATGCTGCATGAAACATTTGCAAATAAAACACCTTTTCCATACAAGTCAAAGGGCAATATGGGCAATTGCGACAAGACTTGTTCAATAATGTTCATGTCTGGTGACTGGGCTGGCCAATCCTGGAGCACCTTAACCTTCTTTGTTTTCAGAAACTTTAATGTGGTGGCTGAAGTATGAAAAGGAGCACTATCCTGCTGAAGAATGTGCCCTTTCCTGTAATGTACTGGGCAGCAGCAATGTCTTGATACCTCAGGTTTTAGATGTTGCCATCCACTCTGCAGATTTCTCGTATACCCCCATGCTGAATGTAACCCCAAACCTAACTGATTTCTGTGAGAATCTTGGGTCCATGTGGGTTCCAATATGTCTTCCAATACGTCTGATGATTGGAATGCAGTTCAACAGATGATTCATCAGAAAAATCTACCTTCTGCCACGTTTCCAAATGATTAACTAGAAAAATGGGTCCTGGAAAACCAAGGACCTGGAAAGATAGATAAATACAGGACTCAGAGATATAATTACATGAAGTAAATCTCCTATTTTTACTATGTTTGAGGTTTCATCAGCAGAATCAAGCTTCAACACTCCTAGATCAGTCTTTTTGCCTTACAGTCACAAAATCACAGCAATTATACCCTTAGAGAAGGTCTCTCAGAATGCGTCAAACAAGCTACTGTGTGAAGGGCCTGATTGGTCAAAGCATAGATAAATGAAAACAATTACGCAGAGATTTGTAGCATATCTTCTTCAAGGTTAGTCAGGTGACCAGAAGCCACAGGGTCAAACATCCAGCAGGCCATTCAGAGCTAGTAGTGATCCCTAAAAGTTCAAAATAAATGCGTCCATATCTGACTCAAATCTGGGATGAAACAGTTCAGCATTTTGACCCAATAATGAAAATTTCCATAGGTGATTATCAAGGCAGGCGACGCAGTGGCGCAGTAGGTAGTGCTGTCGCCTAACAGCAAGAAGGTCGCTGGTTCGAGCCTCAGCTGGGTCAGTTGGCATTTCTGTGTGGAGTTTGCATGTTCTCCCTGCATTCGCGTGGGTTTCCTCCGGGTGCTCCGGTTTCCCCCACAGTCCAAAGACATGCGGCACAGGTAAATTGGGTAGGCTAAATTGTCCGTAGTGTATGAGTGTGCATGGATGTTTCCCAGAGATGGGTTGCAGCTGGAAGGGCATCCGCTGTGTAAAACAAATGCTGGATAAGTTGGCGGTTCATTCCGCTGTGGTGACCCCAGATTAATAAGGGGACTAAGCCGAAAAGAAAATAAATGAATAAATCATTATCAAGTCAGTTGGAATAAAGGTGTAATTTCTAAATTTTGTAAGGGTTTAAGGATGAACAAACCTCACTAAACGGAATATATTAAGGAAAAATGGGAAAAGTTTTTTTTTTTTCGAATGAAGATTGGTTAGGCATATACGAATTCACACCAAAATGCACTTATTTATATACAGTCGAGGTCAGAATTATTAGCACCCGTTTATTTTTTTCGCTAATTTCCGTTTAACAGACAGAAGATTTGTTCCAACACATTTCTAAACATAATAGTTTTAATAACTCATTTCTAATAACTGATTTATTTTATATTTGCCATGATGACAGTAAATAATATTTTACTAGATATTTTTCAAAACACTTCTACACAGCTTAGTGACATTTGAAGGCTTAACTAGGTTAATTAGGTAGGTTAGGGTAATTAGGCAAGTTATTGTATGATGATGGTTTGTTCTGTAGACTATCAGGGGAAAAAAAATGCGTAAAGGGGCTAATAGATTTGACCTTAAAATGGTTTTTAAAAAAATTACAAACTGCTTTTATTCTAGCTGAAACAAAACAAATAAGACTTTCTTCAGAAGAAAAAATATTAACAGACATACTGTAAAAATTTTCTTGCTTTGTTAAACATCATTTGCAAAATATTTTAAAGAGAAAAGAAAATTCATAGGGGGGCAGAAATGCCTTGTCAGATCTTTTATTACACCAAAACAAAAAACATATACTGCAGGAGTGGACACTAAATGCTGGAGACATGTGACCAGCTAAGACCAGGCTGGAAATGGCAGAAAACCAGCCTGGAAATGGCCAAAACCCCTCTAAAACCAGGCTGGTCCACCAGCTAAAACCAGCCAACCATCTTAGGCTGGTTTAAGCTGGATTTTTCAGCAGGGTTGTCTGAAGTCATAAAAAAACTATAAAATGCAGACAAAACAACAAAATGGTTTTACTCCTTTTAATGCATCAAAAAATTACATTATGATGTCATTATTTTACATTAAATATTCATGAACATGAGCCTATTTGCCAGCACCCAAAGGGCTTGAAATGAGGATTAATCGTTTTTGCTGACATAAAAACAAGGATAATGTTGATTGGACATGGGATTCTTAATTCATTTTTCACCCAAGTGGATTGCTCATAGTTCCTAGCTTAAACAAGATTTATATTCATTGAGCAGCAGCATATGGCATGTGCACTGGCACAACTCAAATACTGTGAGGCGCACTGTCCTAATGCACCATGATAATGTATTATAACTGGCCCTGTTTTCTTATCCAAAACCCAAAGCTATTTACCAACTTCAAACAAAATGAGCAAGATTTGCTGCCAGTAAGCGCAGGTACCATTTAGACTGTTTTTGCAAATAGATCCTCAATCCCTGCACAATAGTGCTGTTCAGAAGCCAGAAGTGATTCAGCTATTTATGGAATATTATTGCATGTCAGGCTGCAAGAAAGAGGCCGATTATCTGTGCCAGAATACAGAGGAAATCACAGAGCTAAATTACTAGGGTGCCTTTTCCGTGAAGACATTTCTGTTGTTTTTAGTCTGGAAAAAGACTTAAAGGGGTAGTTCACCTAAAAATTAAAATTACCTCATCATTCTCTACCATGAGGTTTTAAACATTTATGGGTTACTTTCCTCTATTGAACACTAGATACAATATTTTCATGAATGCTGGTTGCTGGCACATATTTTCTTACATACTAGGGGAGGTCAATTGGTATCAGCTTTCACTTGGTGCACTTCTTTCCTTGCTTGGTCTTGTGGAATAATAAAATAATATATTTTCTATTTCCTTTTCTATGTAATATAGAACAGACAAAGAGAACAAAATATTTCATATTTTGTCTGGTCAACTTAATTTCATTTGTAAATATACGTCCTTTCCTGTCACTCAGAACTGCAACACATTCAAAAAAAAGATAGGACGGGAACAGTTTAGGGTTAGTAATCAGGTAAATTGTTTAAATAATGATGATTTGAAACAGGTGATGTCAACAGGTGATTGTAATTATGATTCGGAACAAAAGCAGCATCCAAGAAAGGTCTAGTCCTTTAGGAGCAAAGATGGAGCAGAGGATCACCAGTTTGCCAACAAATAAGTGAGAAAATTATTGAAATGTATAAAAACAATGACCCTCAAAGAAAGATAGGAAGACATTTGGATATTTCACCTTCAACAGTGCATAACATAATTAAAAGATTTAAGGAACCAG
Source organism: Danio tinwini (assembly GCA_903798205.1). Taxonomy (NCBI): domain Eukaryota; kingdom Metazoa; phylum Chordata; class Actinopteri; order Cypriniformes; family Danionidae; genus Danio; species Danio tinwini. Next base: position 269,237 of record CAIGQZ010005140.1, read on the forward strand.
GAGGAATTGAGTGTGTAAAGGACAAGGGTGCAAGTCTAACCGTGATCTCCGAGCACTGCATCAAGAATCGAGAACCAAAGAGGTAAAAGCCCTATGTCTGTTTCCCATCCCTGTTCCAGGAGGCACACCAACAGTACATATTTTGGTTGTCTCCCTGATCTGACCCATTCATTTCAGGTTTGAAGTCTATTCTAATGTTCTGAAGAGTCAATCCAGGTGTGTTTGATTAGGAAAAGATTGAAAAATGAGGATTGTACCTACACTGGTCTCAAGGTTTGGTTTGGTTCGGTTATGATTATCATGTCATCGATTCAGTTCAATTCGATAGCTCGATGCATTGACGATGCTTTCCATACACAATTTTACTTTTTACTTCACAGCACAACAATTCTTGTATTAAAATGTATATATATGTATATATATATATGTGTGTTTATTTACTATTTGTAATACAATTTTGTCATTTAATTCATAATTGTCATATATGTAAACTGTACCTTTAAAAACTCAAGTACATGCACAGAACAACATGAGCATTTATAGCAAATAAACAAATATAAATATCCCGCTGAGCCTTGTCTAGCGAGTTCTTTTTTACATCTCTATGATTGGTTACCCGCTCAACTGAAAGGGCTGCGATTGGCTCTAACGCTCTGGCGCTGTTCACGGATGAGTGACACTGATAAACGGCAGCAGAGATTACAGCTGATCCATAATAGACGCGGTGACGAAAACTCACTCTGCAGACACGCGCTCGTGCTGCCTTCTCTTCCAGGGACATCTATGCATATTTCAACAAGACAATGCAAAACCGCATTCTGCACACTTGACATAGTCCTGGTTGTGGAGGAAGAGGATACAGGTACTTGACTGGCCTGCCTGCAGTCCCGACCTGCCTCCAATAGAGAATGTGTGGTGCATTTTGAAGCGCAAAATGTAACATCAAAGATCCCATATTGTTGCCCACCTTAAGACTTGTTTGCAAGAAGAATGAGACAAAATTACTCCTGAAACAGTTCATCACTTAGTGTCTTCAGTGCCTAAACGTTTTTAAGTGTTGTGAAAAAAATGGCAACATTACTTTTTTTGAAATGTGTTGCAAGAAGCAACATTCAAACACGATTATTTAAAAACAACAACTGTGGCGAGGGGGCGTGGCCGA
>CAIGQZ010005140.1:270408-283377 GCA_903798205.1 Danio tinwini
CTTCCCGTAACTTCATTACAACAACAAATATAAATCAAGAGGAACGCATTAAATAATGTTTATTGTATTGTCTGCAATGAAATACAAGTCAAAGTAAATTTAGAAGTCACTACTTTCTTTTTTTTATTAGAATTTTTTATACTGTCCATACTTTTCCTGATTTGGTGTTTTACTTTTACTTGAGTATAATTTCTCACTATTCTTTCCACCACTTAAGATCTCTCTGGCTCAGGAAGGGCTTGACTTTATTGAGAAGGCAAAGCTGAAAAAAGCTTGTCTTGACCACTGACTCAATCTGGTAATCAAATTTCAGCCCCACGTTTTTGACCACATGGGGAAGCAGAGCAAGAGATAAGAGATAAGGTATTTGACAGGTTTGAATTGCCAAAGAGAATACACTCAGTTTTGTTCTCATGCAGACAGAGAAAGTTCTGTGACAGTCATGGTTTAATGTCATCCAAACATCTGTGGAAAAATCTACCAATGAGTTTAGTACAACAGGAAGTGATTGTAGAAATAAAAAACATAATAATAATTAACAAATTTCACAAGAAATTTGTAAAACCAATAGTGGCATAGTATAAAAACATAATTTGACAATTAATTAGTATTTTGTTGCTCCACTATGATCCTTAAATAGAGTCATTTAAGTAAATATTAAATGGTTCTTGTTTCAATATGCCTGACAAGATTGCTAAACTATTAAATATTCAGTGTTTTACTAGCATCTAGCTTGTTTTTATGTCACTGTGTCAAGTTACAAGCAGTTAGACAAATTAAAAATTAGGTTATTAATTAGTACTACATGAACACGTTAATTGACAACCACTAAAGGAACTGCTTTAGGAACAATTGACATCAAATCTCCGTAGCGCCTTCTTCTGACACAAATCCCATTATGCTCGACTTATCTGGGCACATCTGAAAGAATTTTCTGCTCATCACTAGATTTTACACCCTTGTCAGAAACATTTAAGCCTGCCTTTTGTTCAAATAGGGAAAAAAGAAAATTGGATCTTGGTAAAAGTGCAGTCCCTTATGTCATGAGCAGGTAGATCTAATAAAGCTTATTGCTCAAGGAGCAAAGCCAAATCGAGTCTGTCAGGAGGAAGACATGAGCTCAGAGATCCAAACCGATACCTGCTGGCCTTTTACATTGTTTAAACAAGAGGCCAGACTTACAGTCATGACCTGTATAAGCCATTCTCCATAATTAAACACCACCAAGATTCTACGTTTTATTTTTAATGTTTCCTTTACACATATGAAGAGTTCGGATGCAAAACCCACTAAATCCATCAGACCTCTTTCTTTTGTAAATGAGGATTTTCTATCAGGCTCCTCTGATTAGGTTGGTAACCCGTGATAAACCAGGAACAAAGCAGAAGGAAAATAATTGAATGAAATCTGTCAAGTAAGTGCATTAATCAATAACATATAAATGCATTGTGCACTTGAATTTGGGATTTCTTTAGCTCTGTTGATGGAGTTATACACTTCCAGCCGCAACTCAGTATTGGGAAATATCCATACACACTCATTCACACACACACACACACACACACACACACACACACACACACACACACACACACACACACATGCATACACTATGGCCAATTAAGTTTATTCAATTCACTAATAGCACTTCTTTGATCTGTGGGGAAAACTGGAGCATCCGGATGAAACCCACACCAACACAGGGAGAACATGCAAACTCCACATAAATAATCCAAATGGGCCAGCCAGGATTCAAACCAGCAACCTTCTTGCTGTGAGGCGACAGTAGCCACTGTGCTGCCCCTAGCAGTAGCACATAAATTTAAAAGTCAAGGGACCGAGAACTCAGCCTTGTTGTACCCCATAAAGTAACTTTGATCAATATAATGCTTTTTTATTAACTGTAGCAAACTGATAGTGGTCTGATGGGTTTGGCTTGAACCAAGCCAGTGCATTTTAAATGATGCCAACCTGTAATTCAATTCAATTCAATTCACCTTTATTTCTATAGCGCTTTTACAATGTAGATTGTGTCAAAGCAGCTTCACATAGAAGATTATAGTAGATTGAAACAGTGTCAGTTCAGTTTTCAGTGTTTAAGTTCAGTTTAGTTTAGCTCAGTTCAGTGTGGTTTAATAATCACTACTGAGAGTCCAAACACTCCTTTACTCGACTTTGCTATTCTAGGTACTACCAGAAGCCCTGAGTTTTGAAATTTTGTGTTTACATTCACAAAAAAAAGCAGAGAACTATGATTATTTCAGAAACAGTTTTTTATGCGTACAAATCAGTAAGCCAGCTATGCAGACAATTGCCTTTACATAAGATTATATGGTCTCTACTGTGTGTCCACAGTAAGTACTGGTGGTAGAGGGTAGTCTTGATGGAATTCATGCTATATTTCCTACACTTCTGTGTGTGATGTGTATTTTGTGTGTACATTCAGACATGTGCACATGAATAATCTGCAAAGGTTAAAAGGTGAAAGGTTAAAAGGATGATTACATTGTGACGTGAATTTATATGCCCTGCACATGTTTTCATTTCTGGTGACTCTCCGCATGGGAGTCGGTTTGCTCTAACAAGGAGGATAAAGACCATGTCCTTTACTGTCTTTAGCTAGATCACCTTTTAGAGGTCAGAGGAGTGAGGTTTCACTCCAAGTGAGGTTCTTGCTCCGAGTTGGGATCTAACTGGCAGCTCTCTGCATGAGAGCCGGTTGTTCTAAAGAGGCTAAAGACTAAGGCCTCAAGCATCAGTCGCTAGAGCAGCTTTAGGGGTCAGAGGAGTGACGTTTAACTGCACAGCACTTCATTAGCTGGTGTCTGTTACTAGCTGACCTCCGTTACACTCACTCCCTTAAACCTCACTTCCATCCGGATCGTGGCACTAGTGTAACCCCACAGGTACTACACCACCCTACCTTGGGATTGAACTGGTGACTCTCTGCATGAGTGTCGGTTGCTCTAACAAGGAGGATAAAGACCAATGTTCTCTACTGTCTTTAGCTAGATCACCTTTTAGAGGTCAGAGGAGTGAGGTTTACCTGCACAGCACTTCACTAGCTGGCCTCCGTGACACTCACCCCCTTAAACCTCACTCCCATCCAGGTCATGGCACCAGTGTAACCCCACCAGTCCTACACCACCCAACCTGCTCCGAGTTGGGATCAAACTGGCGACTCTCTACATGAGAGTCGGTTGCTCTATCAAGGAGGCTAAAGACTATTGCCTCAAGCATCAGTCGCTAGAGCACCTTTAGCGGTCCGAGTGAGGTTTACTTCATTAGCTGGTGTCTGTTACACTCACCCCTCTAAACCTTACTCCCATCTGGGTCATGGCACCAGTGTAACCCCACCGGTGCTTCTGAACCCAACTTGCTCTGAGCTGGGATTGAACTGGCAATTCTTTGTATGGGAGTCGGTTGCTCTGACAAGGAGGCTAAAGACCAGGACCTCTAGCATCTGTCGAGGTTAGAGGAGTCAGGTTTACCTGCACAGCACTTTAGTAGCTGGCATCCGTTACATATTGAAGAGCTGAATAACCCTGCAGCACCACAGACTAGGCCATCTGACCAATCAGAACAGTACATGCTCTCTGAAAGGAGGTACTAAAAAGACCAGGTTCTTGAACCAATCGTTTCAGATGCTGTAAAGAAAGAGCTGATGCTGCAAGTGTATATTATGACAGATTTTTATTTACTTTTATTTTATTTATAAATTCTATGTCTATCATACTGTAGATCGTCTAGAACAGTAGTGTCCAAACTCAGTTCTGGAGAGTTGATGTCCTGCAAAGTTTAGCTCCAACCCAATTAAACACCCCTGAACCTGCTAATCAGGATCTTTCTTGGTATACTAGAAACATCCTGGTAGGTGTGTTAAAGCAAGTTGGAGCTAAACTCTGTAGAACATCGGCCCTCCAGAACAGAGTTTGTGTGCCCCTGCTCTAGAATTGAATGCTTAATATCACACAGTACTGTACAAGCACTTTAAAATCCAGTTATAATGCATTTTTTTACATACTGTATTTATAGAACGTACGTTTTTTTTCATGTTAAACACTTTAATTTTAATTGCATAGTAAATACAGTAAGTGACTAGTCAATATACGATTGGCTGATTCAGCAGTTTTGGACATTATACATGCATGAAAGTGTAAAATACATCAGACATTGTTGATCCATTGTTTACCACCTCAGCACAGTGGCAGGATAACATGACAGACTCGAGCAAAGACTATATTAGTTTTCCTCCATCTCTTAACACACTGACAGCTACTTTTAGTAGTGTGAGACAGTCTCTTGGCATCGTGTTGACACTTACATCATTACTATAGCATACAAGGTTGCTATACTGGATGCTAAGTATACAGAGTACTGCCTAAAGAAAGAAAGGTATACAAGATTGTGTTAACATCTTGTATTAATATGCATTTACGTCAATCTGTTTACGAGTGAGCTACAGTAAATACAGTTTTAAATGGGGTCTAAAATGTTTTGACATTGTCTACTTTAAACGCATTTGATTGAATTGCTTTTAAAGTGTTAAAGGGCACCTAGGTTACCACTTTTTCCAGATTTAATATAAGTTGTTTGTGTCTCCAGAATGTGTCTTTAAAGTTTCATCTCAAAACACCCATCAGATTTTTTTATTATACCTGTCATAAGTTTCAATTTTGTAGCATTTAGCATCAGCTAGCGGTTTTTGTGTACTGCGCCTTTAAGGCTAGTCCTTCACGCCCACCGTTTCCACGTGCCTGGCAGCGGCTCCCTCAACAGACAAACACGAAGGAATAAGATCTCAAGTAACGTTTGTGAGGAAAAACTACATTAAGAACTTTACCAATGAGTATTTGATGCATGTTGTGGAGTTGCAAGGATGAGTCACACACAATGTCGTTACAAAGTTCATGGACACACACAAAAACACACACACATCGCTGACAGGCACACACACATACAGCGCGCGTTTATCTTTGCACTGTTTTTGCACGCAAATGTAACAGGATACAGGTTAATGTCCACTGCTGTATGGATATCTGTTATGTTAATGTACAAAATAAACCTGATTTAATGTCCACAAACCAGGATTGAAGCGTCTTTTATAATTGTTCTGACACGCGGCTGTGTTGATGAAGTAAAGCGCTGTTATTTTTTACACACATGCACTGTTTTAAAACATTTTCAACTTGTAAAACTCACTCTTGATCACATTTGAAGATGATTGATGATCCTAGCAGACTGAACAGACTTTTATTTACGGTTGCTTAGTGTGCGCACGTCCTGGTCTTGTGTCTGGTTGATATGATTATACACATTACTACGGAGACATGTTAATAAGCAGCTGTCAATCAATTCAGTGGGCGAGGGGACCGCACTCCTACATCAAGTTGTGGTCGGTCTGAAAACCGCTCCAATTGGTCCACCATTTTAATGTTGTTAAATTGAAAAAGAAGCACTGGGTGTGTTTATATCACCCCAATATGACGGTCTATACACTATACATACACGTATGTCTGTCCAAACAGCTTAAAAAGTAGATTTTTCACCATAGGTGCCCTTTAATGCGCATGTGGTTGTTTGCGTTCAGAAAGCTACAAAATACCCTCTACTCTGTCCTGGTTGAATGTTCACATTAAGATCATGGGACATGTGTTGAGAATTAGGACCAAAAAGATATTACTTCACTGCCAAAACTAGCCCAATTTTTTTAGGAAAGGTAACCATTTATGCTTTGTCAGTTTAGTGGCTAATCCATACGAGTTTAGATGTACAAAAATGTACAACACAGGCTCATTGTGGACATACCTGCCAACATTTGTTTCGTAATTTCCCGGAGACGGGGGGGGGGGGGGGGGGGGGGGGGGGGGGGATTGGTGAGGTGTGCGCGAACTGAAGAACGGGGAAGGGTGCGCGCGACTGGAGGAGCACGCTCTCAAGCACCAGGTTTCAGCCTGACTGTACCTAAATGCTGATTGGGGGGTGGGAGGGTGAAATTCCAGGAGTTTTCCGGGAGACAGAACAATACGGGAGACGGGTCTGAAATACGGGAGACTCCCGGGAAAAACGGGAGTGTTGGCAGGTATGATTGTGAATATGTAACCCTGTCTACATTTCTGGAGAGAGTGGATTTCCAAAAACAATAACTGGAAGCAGATGTGCCTCCGGTTACGTATTTCACTGTCCACAAAAATGTAGACCTGGGTACATATCTGCAACGAGCCTGGGTTGAAAATCTATGATTTTAAAAATGAGGCATGGCATTAGATTACTCAAGCTAAATAAGCTCATCTAAATATTTTAGACTATTAATAAGGTATTTAGGGTAATGTGTAATACTCAAAAAGGCAACACATTTAGCTTATTGAAAGAGATAATTGGGTTATCATGTATTTGTTTTGTATTCTGGGAAAATGTACAATAAAGTTCAAAATTAGCTGCTATATACATTTTTAAACAAAATAAGAAAAATTGATATGCTTTGTGTGAAAAACATGGATGTAAAAATTACACATTCACTGATGGAATGTGAAACAGGGTTTCTGTAGATATCATAATGTCAAATTTAAGACTTTAAGACCTGTTTAAAACCATTAGGTATTAAATTTAAGACCTATATCACATTATCAAAAACACGCATACACATAGAGATAATGCAAAAATCACAAAATTTGTGGCAAAATAAATGTATTCTAATTGAACAGTACTGTAGACAGATTAGATGCACCAGTGAACTACAGAAAAAAAAAAACACCTTAAGGCTGATTTACATTTTCACCTGGCATCGCATTGCGCACATCCGCTGACTGCACCCACCTCTCAAATGGACGAGGCTCTTTAAAACGACAGGGGGCGGTCAAAAGAAACCGACCGTAAAGTCAGACAGATAAACAGAGAAGTAGGAAGTTTCCGAAAATACGTCATATCATTAATATCATTCAGGATTTTTTTTAACTAATTCTGTTTTATGTTATTATTGTATTTATTTATAAAGATTTTTATAACCATTGAAGATTTTTTAAATCAAACTTTGATGCATGACGTGCTTTTGTTCATATCTTGGACAGTTTTACCTATTAAAGTTAAATATTAATGACAACAGAACATGGGTTGCTCTACAATTATACTTTTATTATGGAAAACAACAACAAAAAATAATTATTATTATTAAAAATAAAGTAATTATTATCACCAATAAAGCCTAGAAATAGGGTATCAGTATATTGTAAACCGATAGGTTCGAATATTCCTTTTCAGTTATTAAAGAAATAATTCTGTTAATTTTAGTTTTGTAACTATTAAATTGTTTTAAATTAAAAATTTTAATATATAAATGGTGGAAAAACATTTGTAATATTAAAACCACCTGGGTCTCCACATTTGCCATGGCCATTCTTTTTGGTTTTAATAAAAACTTATCCCTCAAGTTTTTTTTTTACTTTTACCAAAACGTTCCTCCTTTTCTAGCCAAGAATTAGTATTCATCTGGTTATCGCTACAATCTTGCATACACGGATCATAAAGATGTCTGTACAGGCGTTCCTGTTTCAAACTAAATCTTTTCAGTGTTTCATATTCAACTCAAATCAAATGCGGCATTGCGCGAACTGTTTGCTCGAGTTTCAAAAAATTTTGTGCAGTCCGCCAGCCGAAATCATGTCGCACGCACCCAAAGCGAACCTCCGCAAACACAGCGATGGCGTCACATTCGCTGTGCACATTGAGTTCCATAACAGAAAGCTGATTGGCTATTGCATGTTGGTCTCATTTGTAGTTGTAATACCCCAAATTACATTTGGACTAGTGAAATAAAGAACTACAACACCACAAAAACCAAGCAACAACCACAACAAAAGAATTTAAATGAGCATTAGATGTAGCGTTACATGGACATCGGAAAAATAAGACCTGTGCAAAAATATTTAAGACCTAGAACAGCTAACTTAAGACTTTAAGGCCTAAAATTTTACCGCGGAAACCCTGGTGATAAAATATACAGATGCTTTAAATGTAAAAAAATAAAGGATAAAGTCTTTTTCTGAAGAACAGCATGTGGTTTAATTGATCAGGACAAACAATGTCCTCTTTAACTAAATAATATTTTGAATATTTCATTTTAGGTGAACTATCCCTTTAAGATGCAAATTAGTCCTGATCAATCTTATAATTGTTTCTTGACAATAAAAGCCTTTTTGTTTCCTCTTGCTGCAAAGGCCACTTTTTAAGAGTGGCCAACTCTTGCAGTGACCTTTACAAAGGGAAATATGCTGAATACCAATCTCTTTCACAAACTGATTTTGTCTTTGTAAGCTTTTTTTGTAGTTTAAAATTAATCAAAAATTGACACACAGTTGTTTGTGCCCCCTAAAATAAAATACTGTTGAACAAGTATACAGTAGTTACTCCAGCTCTCGTTCTGGCATCATGCTCCAGCCAATGGTCAAATGGTGAAGCTGTGACCTTCTATGAGACAAACGACATCCATATTAATTTATGTGCACAGTGGTGGCTAATGAATTAGGGCTGAGTTGATTGTAAAAGGTTATTTTCTGGAATATAGTCAGGATTTCTTTTGACAGTGTCTATGAATAGGCTACCACTATGTAGCGGGGACAAGAGTGTTAAATTAACACTTTAGTTATTTATTTGGAAATAGGCTCATATTACAAGTCCCCTAGAGTTAAACAGTTCAACATTCAGCCGATCTCCAAGTCTAACGGGAACTATTTTTAGCTTAGCACAAATCCTTGAATCAGATTGGACCATTAGCATCTCTCTCAAAAATGTCCAAAGAGTTTGATTGAAGTAATTTTTCTACTTAAACTAAAGCTTGACATTTCTTTAGATAGACAGCGTACTAAGGCTGATGAAAACGAAAAGGCTAGGAACTACTCTCATTCTGGTGTAATAATCAAATAACTTTTCTGTCAAACCATGGCTGCAGCAGGTGGAATGATATTACACAGCACCTACAGGGGTTGGGCAATGAAGCTGAAACACTTGATTTTAGACCACAATAATTCATTAGTATGGTGTAGGGCCTCCTTTTGCGATCAATACAGCATCAATTATCTTGTTATTCATCTTGTGAATGACAGATACAAGTCCTGCACAGTAGCCAGAAGGATTTTGGACCATTCTTCTTGCAGAATAGTGGCCAGGTCACCATGTAATGCTGGTAAACGTTTCCTGACTTGCTCCTCCATAACACCCCAAAGTGGCTCAATAATATTTAGTTCTGGTGACTGTGCAGGCCATGGCAGAAGTTCAACTTCACTTTCATGTTCATCAAACCACTCTGTCATCACCAGTCTTGTTGTGTGTATTAGTGCATTATCATTATGATACACAGCACCACCATCAGAATACAGCGTTTAAACCCTTGGGCGCACATAATCCTCCAGAATGATTCGGTAGTGCTGGAATTTATGGAAACTCCTGAAATAAAAACATATCCTTGAACTTATTTAGCCTCAATGACTTCTGGGACTTCAAGAGCAAGTATTCTGCATTTAATGTACCCTCCATCAAGAACACATATGGTTTCTTTCACAGTTTTTGGTTTCTTTCTGTGCCTCACGTTTTTGCAGTTGCGTTCTATGTGCCTGCAGTTGAAAAAAAAAGTCAAAGCATGCTACATGAGTCGCGTATTTTTCATTCTCCAATTAAATGAAAGCAAAGGCAGGGTTTTCGTTGAGGTGACAGGTGCTGTGCTAGGAGAAGCCGAGTAAATCTTTTCTTTATTTAATAAATGACTTTCACCTCAGAAGACAATGCCGACATGCAATAAACACGTGGTGGCGTTTGAAGCCACGAAACTTGGAGCACAGGCGCTCTTGACAGTTCTGAAGGCCGTTAATAATATAATAACACTAATACTGAAACGGTTAAAACATTTTAGAATGACCAAAACAACATTTCCGATGTTTTCAACACAGGCTCATTCTGAAAACGTAGTCCTATGTACGTTTCTGGAGATTGCATGTTATGTAGTCAGAGGTACATATGGCTGCAATTCTTTTTTTTTTTTTTTTTTTTTTTTTTTTTTTTAAATCGCACGCTACAGGGACGGTGCAACTCCGTTCCTTTTTGCTCTTACCAGCTGACCACTTACCTCCGTGTGGACGACTTTCCCGCTGCAACCAGTTTGTCCCGTTTAGCTCGTCATGTACGTCGGCGGACTTGAGACACAGAGAGGCGTTGACCACAACGATGGGGTTCGAGTCCGGTGAACAATGGTTCCAGAAAGCAGGTAAGACGAAAACAGAATCCAAAAAATTAAATAAACGAGCAAATAACAGGGTGAGATTGTGGTAAAATCTGAAAACGTAAAAATCAGACAAGGCTTTTCTTTGTTTTCTGGATTTCTTTTGAAACTTGTTGGTTGGGTTTAGGGAAGTGAGTAAGTGGACGGGCGGGCGGGTCAATTGATAAAAATGCTTCGGTTTCGGGAAGGAGGTGGGTTGGTCAGTTGATTGGTCGGTCAGTCAGATAGTCATCCAGTCAGTCAAACAGTCAGTCAACTGTGGCCTCTGATGGGTTTGCGCGAGAACAGCAGAAGCGAATGGCACTCGCGAGAGAAATTTGAAATCTCAAAGTGTACACTGTGACCTCTCGTGGATTTGAAAATTGCAAAAATACGTACCTCCCAAGATGTTTTTCGTGGCCTCCAGAAACGTGTGTAGAGGTACATTTTCAGAATATGCCTGGGTTGGATGTTTTACAATGTGCTCAGCCTGCTGGTTTGTCCATTCACACACATTTTTATCATCACATGATCTCTGACATCAAAATCACATGACCTTTTTTTAATGCGCATACTGGAATTTGTACGGCAAAAGTGCTTCCATTGTAGTTTACCTGAATTTTTTCTTACTGAATAAAAAGTTTATTCTACTCGGTTATGCGCATTTGTTTTTCACGAGCATTTTCAAAATGTATGCGCATCTTGGCGTTTCCATCAATTATAGCTAATGCAGTAAGCTTCACGTTTTCAGAATAGAACAGTGTGTTCGGTGTGATCGAGCCATAAGAACATGTATGTGATAACAGAATTTATGTGTGCCTTTGGTTTCTGCATGTTTATTTTGTATTTTTGTTTTTGTTTATTTAAGTTTTTAATCCCCAGTTCACACCTGCCTCTTCCATTCATTTGAATTTGAGAGTTTTCACCTTGCTACACACTAATTAATTGAGGAAAATATGTATGCCTTGAAAATTGCAGCTACAATGGTAGAAATCTAAGCAGGTTCTTAAGAGCAGTAATAGACTTCATTTCAGAAATAAGTGCCAAATGAGTGTATTGGTTACAGACACTTAACTGCATGTCATATGAATATAAATAAAAAAATTTATATTTTATGTTAATATTTTATAGCTAAAGCTTTTTAAGTAGATCTTTTATGTGACTTCATAATTACTACTGTTGGTTTTGAAATAGGTTTAATGTACTGCTAAATGTAACAGTAGTTATAACATTTATGATGAATTAAACCTAACCTATATGTTAAAGGGCACCTATTTTACCCCTTTTTTAAGAGGTAATATTAATATTATGGTTCTTCTGAGTGTGCCAGTTTAGGTTCAGTTCAAAACACAATTCAGATTTTTTTATTATGATGTGTTAAAAAGTGTCATTTTGGGGGCGTGTACACAGTTTGCTGTTTTAGGGGCGTGTTGCTTCACATGAAAACTAGTTTCGACTAGTTCCCGCCCAACTTAACAAGGGGGCGGAGCCAAGAGCTCCCCCGCTGTGTGTATTGCAATAGACAGACAGACAGAGAGAAGCAACATGAGTACCAGCATTCAGACGTACATGTAGGACTCAGACACAGACCAAGCAGAGAGTACAGAATCATGTGTCTTTGTATAGTTTTACAGCCAGCTGTGTGCTAGTTTAAAGCTCCGAACTTGTAGCCTACACCGAGACTAATAAAGCACACTGAATTAACTTTGACTGAAGGGCATCACACACCAGATGCACCGCGACGCGGCGCGCACATGACAGTTGAAAGTATCGCACACTTGCAGCGCCAGTGTGTCACCTGTTAGAAACTTATGTTTAGAATTCAGAAATGCATGCCGCTGCGTGGCGCGACGCTGAGTGTTGCCGAGCGGTGCTTCTGGTGTAGGACCTGCTTGAGGCTATAACTAGAGGGCATCATACACCGAATGCGTCGCTCAGAGCCACGACGCGGCACACCAAACGTGCACATTCGCATGTAATTTAAAATGAAACTATTCAGATAACGCTCTGTGGCACGGCAGAAATATGAACAGTGTCCTGAGCAGGGCCAGCGCGTCCATAGAGGCGACCTAGGCAGCAAAATAGTGAGCAAACCCCACGGTCGTCACTTTCACCCGTGACAACGCGAAATGCATGACGCTGCGCGTCGTTAGTTTGTTATTTCCAATGGAGGGACGCGCACGTGAGGCAACGCGCTCGCACTTTCCAGCTGCACCTAGTTAAGATGACGGAGCTTCTGTGACCGCGGGAAATGCAAACCGCTGAAGTTTAAGGAAGACACAATGAAAAGTACACATGTATGCAAACCCATTAAAACTCACAAACACTGGCGGCGAGGAGAGCAATAACGTGGTTAATGTTGAGCCCAATGAGCCTTCCATCTAAAAATAGAGCAGAGTGTTTCTTTGGTGACGTCGCTTTGACTCACACGCTCAAAATGGCGGACGTGAAACAACATACTGAGGAGATGGTAATGCACATCTGTCAATCAATATTGGTGGGCGGGGGGACCGCACTCCTACGTAAAGTTGTGGTCGATCACAAAACAGCTCCAATTGATCCACCGTTTTTATGTTGTTAAATTGAAAAAAAAGCACTGGGTGTGTTTATATCACCCCAATATGCCAGTCTATACACTATACCTACACACATGTTTGTCCAAACAGCTTGAAAAGTAGATTTTTCACCATAGGTGCCCTTTAATGTAATTTCTATTTAAATTG
>CAIGQZ010005140.1:292460-361278 GCA_903798205.1 Danio tinwini
CTATCTATCTATCTATCTATCTATCTATCTATCTATCTATCTATCTACCTACACTGCAAAAAATCTAAATAATTTAATGTCGAAAGAAAAAACAAGATTATTTTGCTTACCCCATTGGCAGATTATTTTTGCCTGTTTTAAGGAAAAACTCACTTAATTTTGGCATATTATTTCTTAAAACAAAACAATATTTTTTGCTCGTCTAGAAAATGCTTCTTGATTTAAGAATTTTTGGACTAGAAATCTAAGTAAGAAAAGCATTTTTTGCAGTGTATCTAAAAAAAATATCTGTAATATCTGTGTTTTAGTTGGTGGAACAAGGCATTCATGTACCATTCCATAAAAAAAAAGGTCAAAATAACTTGTTAGAGGCTCAAAGTTAACTTATGTTAACTGTTGGTAAGTGCCTATTACATTAACATGGTTTGAGTTGAGGGTGCTAAAGTTTGCTAGATGCTAAAGTTTGCATTGCACAATGAATGTTGCTCTCTTCATTCACCAAATAACCTAAACCTGCCGCTTACTACGGTGGCCAAGAGACCTCAAATATGCTGCAAGTAAAAAAAAATACATAAAAATAGGAAAACACAAAAAAACTGAGCAAACATCTTCATCAGATTGACAACACATACAAATACAGAAACATGCTGCAAACACGCAGACCACAGCGAAAATATGTGAGTCCAAAAAGTGACGAACCCAACTGCTTCCTGTGTAAACTCAGCGGTGTTGAGAGGTGAGTTTTTGTTGTTGTTGTTTATTTTATTGTCCGGGGGCCTGTATCAGTAAGGAGGTTCAACCAACTCAGAGTTTAAACTTGAACTCTGAGATTGGCCCAATCCCAATTTTATTTTTGTACCCCTACCCCTTGCCCCTACAACCGAGGGTTAAGGGGAAGGGCTTTAAAATGTACCCCTAAGAATTGGGACAGCACTTCAACACCTGCACACGTCATCATACGTCGTCGCAATCTCTTGCTTCATATGAGATCAGATGATAGCGACTGCTGTAGTTATTTCAGTTTTTTTTTGGTATTTATCTTCAGGAAATCACTGAAGGCATATATTATGTTATCATAACGATCTAATGTGGCAATAAGATTGTAACTATACTGTGTATTTACACAGTGGCCGTATTCATCTATGTAAACAGTTGAAAACAACATTAACATTATAGCAGACACTGTAAAAGGCTCATTCTCAGCCACTAGACTCTTCTGATAGGGTGTTCGAGTGTCATCGAGTGTCAGAACGTTGTGGAACTGCTGTACAGGATTTATTATTATAGATTATAGATTGCAAAATTATTTTTTTTTTTTTTAAAGCATGATGGTAAAACATGAACGCGGTTATGAATATATTAAAACGTGTTTGTTTGTCGTAAAGATTCGTAATAATGACAAAAAATAATAATTTGTGGATCTCCTTTCGGGTTCAATAATACTGCCGTTGTGGCTGGTGTATTCTAGGAAACTTCTTGCCCTTCGTTTCAAGTGTGCTCCTGAAAAATCTTCGTTCGAAGGAGTGTATACCCCTTGCCCTTAGCCTTACGCCTTCAAGCTAAAGAGAATTGGACACCACTAGCCCTTGACAGGAACGTGCAAAACAAGAGGTAGGGGTAAGGGGAAGGGCTAAGGGGTAGAATTGGGATTAGGCCTTGATTTACAGAGAGATTAAAAACTCAAGAGTTTTCGGGTTTAGAATAGCTTATCTGAGTTAGGTCAATCAACTCTGAGTAGACTGATTCAGAGTTAACACACCGCGACTATAAAAAGGCATTATCATTAGAGCGCAGATATTATGAGTCACTATGGCAACATCTAAAAAAAGAGATAAGCATTTCTTTCTCCAGCTGAACTTGAAGTGCTCATGTAAAAAAAAAAAAAAGCAAATATGACCATATATTTAAAAAAGCAACACCACTGGCGAAAAAGAGACAGTTAGCATGGGAAAACGTAGCTGCTCAAGTTAATGCGTAAGTTTACATTTAAAGTATTTAAATATATGTAATGTGTGACATTTTTTTACTTTCACTTAAAAAAAGGGAGAATTGGCCATAATGTTGAAGTTATTTCAGATGTAATTGCATTAAAATACATAAAATAGGCTACTGCATAGTTTCTACAACAAATATGACAAAATAAAAATGCATATAAACTTAATGTTCAGTGGAAATGTTTTAAGGTTCTCACTTTTACACACATTGATCGGTTTAATATCAAATTCCTAAAATTCAGTTTTTTAAAGATTTAAAAGTGCACTTGTGTGTCTGCCTTTATTATTGATCAAGTGGTAAAGGTTGATATGACATTTAGAATGTAAGCAGTGCTAAAAAATAGTTTTTAGAACAAGTAATAATCCCATTAATCTAGTTACAGTACATGTCCCTGTCGAAGGTCAGTAAATTTAAGCTAATTATTCATTAAAAAAGGACAAGCCATTCTCGTAGGTGACTTTGTTCTTTGTTTGACTGAAATGTAGGCAATAGCTATGTTTCCATTCAAAAATGCTACATAAATTTATGTGCAAAACTGGAATATCGCATAAAAGACATGCGAATAAAGCAGTGTTTCCATCCAACAAATCAAAGAGAACAAAATCGTCACTTCCTGATTAACTGGCGCCAAATATCAACAGTAAAAACAGAATTTACTGCGGTAGAAGAAGCTGCGTGAATCTTTTCTTTATTTAATAAATGACTCACCTCAAAGGACAATGCCGACACACAATGAACGCGTGGTGGCATATGAAGCCATGAGATGCGGAGAACAGGTGCTCTTGACACAATCCAGGTGCTGACCAGGGGTGCATTTCCCAAACAACGACGTAAATTGCGGCTGAACTATCATAGTGCGACGCATCGTTTGGCAAAAGAACGATGTAGTGACGAATGTTTCCCAAAACCCGTAGTTTCTCTGTGGCAGATCCATCGCTTGAACCACATTAGTTATAACGTAAAACGCCCATAATGATTCTCTCAACGGGGTGGAGTAACTTCTTTAGAGAACAACCCTGTCATTTCTTTGTGCAAATTATATTGTTTTACACAAACACACATTTAAAATAAAATCCAATATTAGTTTTGGTAAAAACATGCACTTGTTTTCCATATTAATTAAAATATATGTAAATGGCACATAGGGCCAATGTTTGCTTTACTAATATTATTGAGAAGTTGAACATTACATATTCTATTCTATAACATAAAATCACTTACAAAAGCTAACACTATTCTAATATCATATATAAATCATAAATAAATAAATAATGAGGCGATTTATTATAAATATATTTACTTTAATATTAATAATATTAATGATGATGATGATGATGATGATGATTATTATTATTATTAAGGATATTGTTTATTTATAAAAAAATAAAATTACAATTTGACACATGCAAACCACAGCAAAAAGTTCTAACCAACAGACCCATGTCATATACAGCAGAGAAACTTATTAACGTATGCCATGTTTTTTATTTTCACAAGCTTTGGAGAAGTAACATAATTTCTGTTTTTAAATATACCTATAGCTTTCGCCATGAGGGTGTGTTCAAAATGATATCAATGTTTTCAAAGTGCACTGCGAAGGTGTCACGATTGTGGATCTATCTGTTGTTCTTGCATGTGTGTGTGTGTGGGAATTGGGAGTGTTTGGGTTTATCTTCACCGCGTGGTGTGTGTGTGTGTGTGTCTGTGTGTGTTTACATTCATCAGCTGGGTTGTCACGTGCCTTGTTACCACTCATATCTCTCAGCTGTTTTCTATCAGCCACAGCTGTTGCGATTTACCGCGCGCATATATATGTTCAGTGTTTTGTAGATAGCGTTATCAGTCCGTTGCTTGTTCACTCTTGTGTCTGCCTCATGTTAGGTGCTCTCGCTCGATCTGGTGCTGGTGTTTTGCCATAAGTCTGTTATATTTGGACCTTATGCACGTCTCCGTTTCATTGATGTGGTTACAACTGCCTGCACTTCTGACAACTATATCAGTGAGAGACTTCATCCTGAATCGGTACTCTGATTAACTTTACCCCTGGTAAACGTGACGATTTCCTTGAGAGTTGCTCCATAGCGCTACCTTCCCCTTCCCTCGATATCTGGTGAGATATCAGTGAGAGACTTCACTTCAGCTCTGTTTCTCGGATGAACTATTACCACTGTTTTAGCGCGTTGAATTACTGGTGTGAGCAGTCTTGCTCCACACTACATCTGGTGAGATCTATACCAGTTGTGACTCTTTAATAAGTCATCTTGCATTCACTTGCATTTGGGTCTCCTGTGTATATCATTGTGACAGAAGGGAGCATAATTGTAAACATGAAGATCGCTAAAACTGAACTGTATAAATACTTTGAAAGCAAATTACACCTAAGAGAGATTAACTTAACGCTTTTTTATTTTTAATAATTCCAACTTTGAATGTTAGAATGTTCTAAACAAATAGGGCATAGGAGGGATAAGTGGGAATAGAACACAGCCAGGAACTATGCTTCTAACTACAGCTCCAGAGGTGTCGTTTTAAGTGCTCAAGTTTGCAACGCAGTTTGCGAATGTTTGTTGAAGCGTTGGATTTGGGAAACACCAAATCAACGAACTATGTTTGTAACGGCGGAACTTGCGACCTTAGTTGGCTAACGATGGTTTTGGGAAATGCACCCCAGGTTAGGTTCACAGAGTAAGTTACCACAGTAACAATAAGCACGTAATCCTCTCAAAATTAGTTTATAAATAAACTTCACTTGTTGTTGAACATGTCAAACTAACGATCAAACTTTAAGATTTTAGCCTAGGATTAAAGGAATCTTTTAGGATTTCCCAAAGTGCAACCAGGGCTTTACCAAAAAGATACTCTGCACATGGATCCTTAACAGTCTTCCAAATTCATGTCTTGCTCAATACATAACCTATCATTTCTGGGGCAGAGGAACCCACGTGTTTTGATTACTTTGTATCATCATACTACATGTACATGTTAATTTGACACCCTCACAAAATGTCTTTAAATTTGTCTGTAAAAACTGTTCCCCCACCAGACTGATGGGAACGAGTGGCTCTGTGGAACTGGCAGACATAGGCCTGCCTGTCAGAAGTCCTGATGAATTATGTAGAGGACCATGCTGGCCGAGGCCATCCTGAGAGATAGCAGCCCTCAGTGGACTTGACAGCCCGGGATCCAGCACAAGCACTAAACACTCAACCCCTCCACCAGGATGTTCCTCTCAATCGGGGAGGTTTCACGACCCCTCGAGACATAGAAAGAAGAAGATACAAGAGAAAACATGTCAGGAGACCCCACAGACAGACTCAGGAGACAAAGAAACAGACATATCTTTCAAAGCAGCACTCTAGCGTATGTATTTGTTCTCAAATGATGCCATATTATTTACAAGAGAAGGCTGTTTGGCAATTCACTTCTGTTGTCTATTCCACAGTCTGCACGAAAAAGCTAAAGAGGCTTCAACAAATTGCTTTGTCTCATTCATAAGCACTGTTTTGAAGATGTCTTCTCCTCGATTGTCTTGGTTCCTCCTCTAAAGTACAACCGCAGTGCCTCTGTAATACGTTCTGTCACATACTCTTATATAACAAGTATTTTTTTCTTGCCTTAAAAGTACAAGCTATGTGGAAGCAGTCTTCATGCCATGGGCAATGTTAGACCCTATGTCAGGGGACTTCATACATCCTGCCTTTTAGTACAACCCTCCCTAAAAAAATCTGTGATCTTGCTTCATATTTGCTGACAACTGTGCCTGCGGTACTCTGTGAGGTTATTTCATTCTAAATCCTCCCTTAATACTAGTATCAAATAAGCATTAAATATTATCCTTCCCTCTAGTCAGGTGACAGTCTCGCAGTGTTTAGCCTGGAGCCTTGTCCCATGCACAAATCCAAAATATCTAGAATTGCTGATAGACTGACAAAAATGCTGAATTGTGATTGGTTTAGTTTTTAAATTGTCACTCACATAATCACAACCTGCCACTCATGGAGCCAGAAATATTTCCTAAGACAAAACACAGTCCGAGACCATGAATACTAACAACTATATGACATATATTTGAATTTTAGGAGGGGCATCATAATGGTGCAGTGGGTAGCATGATGGCCTCACAGCAAGGTTTGAGCCCCGACTGGGTCAGTTGGCATTTCTGTGTGGACTTTGCATGTTCTCCCAGTGTTTGCGTAGGTTTCCATCGGGTGCTTCGGTTTCCCCCACAGTCTAAAGACAGGAATAAGCTAAATTGGCCGTTGTGTATGAGTTTGAATGCAAGAGTGTATGGGTGCTTCAGAGTGTTGGGTTGTGGCTGAAAGGGCATCCGCTGCGTAAAAACATATGCTGGATAAGTTGCCGGTTCATTCTGCTGTGGCGACCCCTGATTAATAAAGGGAATAAGCCGAAAAGCTTGTTTTCTTATATATATATATATATGAACATGCAAAGTCCACACAGAAATGCCAGCTGACTCAGCCGAGGCTAGAACCAGCAACCTTTTTGCTGTGTGGTGATCGTGCTACCCACTGCACCACCGTGACGCCCCAAATGAGATACTAAATTGTACAAATGAGATCATAAAAATTTATAAGAATTAGCCACTAAATCAAAAAATTTCAATTTGCCATAAGATATTGTTATTGTAAGATATTGTTGTTCCATAAACTCAACTTAAAATACACCTCCATTTTTAGTAGGCTACTGTGGCCTAATGGTTAGGAGTTTGTAATTCCAATCCAAAGGGCGCAGGTTCAATTCCTGATTCTGGCAGGAAAGTGTGGGGACTAAACAAACCACACACTTTCCTATCTTCAATACCCAGATGAAGTGCCCTTGAGAAAGGTGCCGGACCCCTAATTGCTCCTTATGGAAGCAATAGATGCCCACTGCTCTGTGTGCGCTCTCACTTCTCACTCATAATGTGTGTGTGCACCAGGCATGGGCCGGTAACGAATTCTGACGGTATTATAACCTTGAAAAATATTTTTTGGTTTTACGGTATCACGGTTTTGTGATTACTGCTCCAAAATGTTTAAATGTCTGGGTAAAAAAAAATAAAAACTTCCCCCCACTGAGCACAATATATTTTATATTAAGAAACATTTAAAGTATTTTGGACCAGTAGCTTTTGATGTGGAGGTTATCTTTTGCTGGATGTACTGTTGCCCTAAAAAACTAAATAAAATAGTTGTGAAAAACATGTAAAAAAAATATCTATACCTTAGGAATAGTATAACAGAACATTTTGGCGGTTTTAAAACCTTTACATTTCCAAACCACGGTATACATTGAAACCGGTTATCGTCCCATGCCTAGTGTGCACTTGGATGGGTCAAAAGCAGAGGACCAATTTTGAGTATGGGTAAAACCACTCACTTCAATAATAATTTCTAGTGTAACACAACACTATATGTTGAGCTCTCAACAATGGGGCTGTCAGCTATTACAATGTAAACCATTTTTTGAAGTCCAATCACTCAACACTGGTGTACCACAGGGCTGTGTGCTGAGCCGCTTTCTCTACTCCCTTTTTACTATCAACAGGCCTACGCCATTATCAAATTTGCAGATGACACCACAGTGATTGGTCTAATCAGCAATAATGATGAAACTGCCTACAGGGAGGAGATACAGCATCTGGCCACGTGGTGCACCGACAATAATCTGCTCGTTAACACCGACAAGACCAAGGAGCTCATTGTGGACTTCAGGAAGGGACGAACAGGCTCACTTGATCCCATCCACATCAATGGGATGGCCGTCGAGCCTGTCTCATCATTCAAGTTCCTGGGGACCCACATCTCCAAGGACCTTTCCTGGACCACCAACACCTTCAGCCTGGTCATGAAGGCTCACCAGCGCCTATTTTTCTTAAGGCAACTTAAGAAGAACCAGCTGTCATCAGCCGTCTTAGTGAAGTTCTACCGCTGCACAATAGAAAACATCCTGACAAACTGTGTCACAGTCTGGTATGGAAGCTGCTCTGTCGCGGAGCGTAAGGCACTGCAGCGGGTGGTGAAAACTGCCCAAAGCATCACAGGGACCACACTGCCAGCCATAGAGGACATCCAGAGGAAACACTGTCTGCGTCGAGCACGCAGTATTCTTAAAGATTCTTCTCACCCTGCTCACAGACTGTTTTCTCTCCTGCCTTCTGGCAGGCGCTTCAGGCTTCCCCGGACAATAACCAGCAGACTAAAGAACAGCTTCTTCCCCAGAGCTGTCTCCCTTTTGACTTTTTGCCCCCCTAATACACCCCCCACTCTCCTCATAACTCAGACTCCTCATAAATCACTGCACTACTTAACATTTGCATATCTAAAAATTGCACATATTCATTGCACTGATTCACTTATTTGAACTGTACATAGCTACTGCACATGTACATTTGTAATTATGTACACACCCACTGTACATATACATTTGTAATTATGTTTATCTATCTGCACACTTCTGATTATTAATAGCAACCTGTACATTTATTCATCCACTGTAAATCTCTGTTCATAGCTAACACAATCTGTATATAATGTTGATAGTACATCCATTTGTAAATATCACCATAGTTTTTTTATAACTGCACTTTATAACTTGTGTACCTGTATCCTGCACTTGCTGCTATTGCACTCCTGGTTAGACCTAAACTGCATTTTGTTCCCTTGTACTTTTACATGTGTAATGACAATAAAGTTGAATCTAATCTAATCTATATGAAGAAAGCTTGAAAGCAATCCACAGTTGAAAAATAAGAGCCTTCCATAGTGAAACAATAAGTCATTTTAAAAAATAAAAACTATAATATTAATAATACAGAAGGCTGCACGGTGGCGCAGTGGGTAGCACAATCACCTCACAGCAAGAAGGTTGCTTGTTTGAGCCCCGGCCGGGTCAGCTGTGTGGAGTTTGCATGTTCTCCCTGTGTTGGCGTGGGTTTCCTCCGGGTGCTCCGGTTTCCCCCACAAGTCCAAAGACATGCGTTATTCTGTAGGTGATATGGGTAAGCTAAATTGTCCATAGTGTATGTGTGTAAATGAGTGTGTATGGGTGTTTCCCAGTGATGGGTTGCAGCTGGAAGGGCTTCCGCTGCGTAATACATATGCTGGACAAGTTGGCGGTTCATTCCGCTGTGGTGACCCCAGATTAAAAAAGGGACTAAGCCGAATAGAAAATAAATGAATGAAAAATACAGAAGGCAAGTTTGTTTGAGTAAACTTGATAATACAGAAAATAAAATGTATATACTTTAACTACAAATGTTGTTGGCGTTCACAAAACAACTAACCCCACTTCTGTTCCACAACATTTAAAAAGTTCACATGTTTTGTATATTATACAACTGAACTAGTTTGTTGTGGCACTTACTGTGCATTTTACTTTGAAAGTGTACAAGAAAAGCATAATACAACCCCCAATCAGAAAAAGGTTGGGACAGTATGGAAAACTAAATAAAGTAAAAAAGTAAAATAAACAAAAGAAAGTAGTGATTTTTTTCCAAATGTACTTTGACATGAAATATTTCATGTTTTGTCTGGTCAACTTCATTTCATTTGTAAATATACATCCTTTCCTGTCATTCAGACCTGCAACACATTCTTAAAAACTAAAACATACAGACAGGAGTGCTTTAGCGCTAGTAATCAGGTAATTTGGTTTTTATAATGATGTGATTTGGTACAAAAGCAGCATCCAAGAAAGGTCTAGATCTTTAGGAGCACAGATGGGCTGAGAATCGCTAGTTTGCCAACAAATACATAAAAAAAATTATTGAAATAATTTGAAAAAAAATGTTACTCAAAGATAAGACGACGTTTGGATATTTCACCTGCAACAGTGCATAACATTAAAAGATTCAAGGAATCAGGAGGAATTTTAGTGCCTAAAGAGCAAGGGTGCAAATCCATCAGGCTGCACTGCATCAAGAATCCTCATTCATCTATAAACTATATCACCACATGGGCTCAGGACTACTTTGGCAAACCTTTGTCAAATACCACAATACAAAGTTATATCCACAAATGCTCATTAAAACTGTACTGTGCCAAAAAGAAGCCCTATGTTAACAGGGTTCAGAAGAGCCGTCAACTTCTCTGTGCTCGGAGGCATCTGGGATGGACCATCACACAGTGGAAACGTGTAGTGCGGTCAGATGAATCAGTATCTCAGGTATTTTTGGGAGAAATTGATGCCATGTGGACCAAAGAAATAAATAATCATCCTAACTGTTACCAGCAACAAGTCTGCACAATTGCACTCCAACATTATTTGGAGCACAATATGCTGCCTTCTTTTCTAGGAACGCCCGTGCATATTTCAAGAAGACAATGCAAAATCAAGTCCTGGCTGCAGAGGAGGAGGATACAGGTACTTGACTGAACTGCCTGCAGTCCTGACCTGTCTCCAGTAGAGAATGTATGGAGAATTTTGAAGTGCCCGTACTGTTGCCCACCATAAGTCTTGTTTGCAGGAAGAATGGGACAAAAATACACCCAAAACACTTCATCACTTGGTGTCTTCAGTCCCTAAATGTCTTTCTTTTTTATAAGTGTTTTCCATAGTGCGTTTCGACTTGATTTGGGGTTGTTCTTTCCAGAAATGTAGCCATAAGCATGTTTTTCCAATGAGCCGGGGATCATTCATTCATTGTATTAAACTGTTCCATTAATAGTCACTTCTAGCAGTATTCTTTCACTTCTGTGTCCTTGATCGTTTGGACCCAAATGACTGTTACAAGCGAGGAATGCCATTATATAAGATGATCTAGCTCAAGGATATCTGGTGCTCTGTCAAAATATGGATTTATCTTACAAAAAATAAATAAATAAAATTGAGACTTGGAGGTATTTGACATGCCCTAGTCAATACAATATTATCTTCAAGGCTGGCTAGAATGGGTGAAGTTGTTTGTTTGTTTGTGTGTGTGTGTGTGTGTGTGTGTGTGTGTGTGTGTGTGTGTGTGTGTGTGTGTGTGTGTGTGTGTGTGTGTGTATGTGTGTGGTGTATAAGGAAAAAAAAGATCATTATATTTTATAAACTGGAATCTTCTTAATTAGCTCTAAGGAGAGAGTCAATGTTAACAAAGGCCAAAACTGTCAACCGTCTTCTCAGTGTATTGCATTCAGGCTCATTAAACTGAGAAGTGGTCAGCAATAAACACATGTACATGTAAATGCAGAATCTAGGGGTCTTGAGATCTAAAAATAGACTGCAAAAACCAAAGACAACAGTCTAGATGTGTTAAAAATAGTGCAGACGGAATGTGAGAACATTTTCCTTAAATGGATTTTGGTGGACTAAAGTTTTATGATTAGACTGACTTCTAAAGCAATGGTTTGTGCTTTTAATGATTTACTTGCCAACCTACTTATGACACGAGAAATCAAATTTTCATTGATCTTTATTACATTTAAGATGCCTTGTAGCTTTTTAATATCCTGCAACCTTTATACCTTATTATATCCTCTTGAATATTAAAAAAGATATGAGGGTATGCCCCTTTTCACAAGATGGTGATGGTTTAATGGTCATCAGCATATTAATTCCTTGACAGTTTTTAATATCTTGATATTTTTTAAATGTATGTACATTTACAAAACTATACTCATTCATTTTCTCTTCGGCTTAGTGTCTATTTCAGAGGTTGCCACAGCGGAATGAACCACCAAATATTCCAGCATATGTTTAACGCAGCGGATGCCCTTCCAGCTACAACAGAGTATTGGGATACACCCATACACACACACACACACACACACACATTAATACTCATACACTACAGACAATTTAGTTCAATCTATTCACCTATAGTGCATGTCTTTAGACTGTGGGGGAAACCAGAGCAACCAGAGGAAACCCACGCAAACATGGGGAGAACATGCAGACTCCACACAGAAATGCAAACTGGTCCAGCAAGGACTCAAACCAGTGACCTTCTTGCTGTGAGGCAGCAGAGGCAGCAGCGCTAACCACTGAGCCACCTCCAAAACTATACTTTGTATTATAACATTTTTGCATCAAATTACAAAAAAAAAAAGAAAAAAAAAGACAGCTTACGTGAGGTTTTCCTAACCCTTACCCTAACCTTCAGTTGCTTACTTATTGGTGGGCAGTGCTAAACAGAAAGTGATGTAGAAGCAGGTAGGTAGGTGTGATCCTGGATTAACATCCATGTTGATAGATGTTGGAACATCGTTCTTGTTCAAAAATGTAATCCATATCTAATCTAACCTGATCCCTAAACCTAACTTCAACTTTAAATGATTCCCAAAAACTAGAGGAGATTAATAGTTGTATAACAATGATGTAGAAGCACATAACCCTAACTGTAAGCCTGAACATAAACTGTAAATGTATCCCTAAAATCTGACTGGCTGATTGGAATGTTGATCCAGGAGCATATCCTGTATATGCACAGTTTTACTACACCATTATAATAAAGAGCCACATTGCACACCCTATCACACTATAAAAAGACTTTTGCTGCTTGTTAAAAATAAGTTGAAACAGGACCATTTTTTGTGGAACAGCTTAATTGTCTGAGGATATTTCTCATATCTGGCACCTAAACTCTGGAACAGCCTTCTTAGCACAGTTGACACACTCTGTCAGTTCAAAACTAGATTTTGAAAAGAAACACCTCTTTGCTTTAGGATACACATAAAACACAAATGCTTTTAAAATCCAAATCCTCTAAAGGATTGTTAGTCTGCATTAATTAGGGCAACTGGAGCCAGAAACACTTCCCAAAAGACATTATAATTTAAAAGACATCTGTGCTTGTGTTAGTCTGTTTTTTCACCATCCCGAGGTCTCCATAATCCTGGACCAGGCTGTATCCTGAGCAGATGCGTTGGCACTCATGGAGGAGTGGAGAGGATGAGACTGATTCCTGAAGGACCCAGTGACAGACAAGCCTCCGCATTGATCCCGTGGGCCAGCCTGAACACCCGCCGGTGACCTACTCACACCTGCAGCTTTTCCATGATGGACGTCCAACATTCTCCAGCCTCCGGCGCCTAGACTGCAGCTCTGCACAAGAAGTTTGGCCAGAGTAAAAATGGTTGTGCCCAACTGAGCCTGGATTCTCTCCCAAGTTTTTTTTTTCTTCACTTTCGTCAATTGGTAAAGTTTAGTTTTTTTGTTTGAGCTGTGCATCGATGGATTTGCTCTTCAGTGTTTGGACTTTTAGCAGTGAAATTTAAACCACACTAAACTGAAATAAACTGAACTTTAACTCTGAAAACTGGACTGACATAGATTCAATTTACTAGAACTTCTTTGTTAATCTGCTGACACGATCTACATTGTAAAAGCACTATAGAAATTAAGATGAATTGAATTGAATTAAAGTTAACTAAATCAATTTGAAGGAATTGTGTAGAACCCAGCATTTTTTAAGCGCATTTTGCCAAAATTTGCTACAACATTTATGCTGATTTTAGACTAACAAGAAAGCTGAGAGGGGTCTGGATGCAGACCGGGTGTAGTTGCAAGCTAAGCTTTCAATGCCCAAACCTAACCCAACCCCTAACCCTACCTCCCACAATGACGTCACTAGCTCCAACGAGTGCACTGTGTCTGGCATTGCATCTCGGCGAAATGCTGTCTCAGCTTGGAAATCCAAGTCTGCATCCAGATCAGTGACATGTGGTGAAATTTGTGGCTGGTGAGGCACTGACTTACAAATATATGCACCCAATATATTTGCCAACTACTGACTGTGTCTCATATCTCTTATCAGCATTCTTTCCATACACATAGTAGATACATATAAGGCCAAAAAAGAATGTAAAAATGTACAGCGGTTCAGTATGCCTCCTAAAAAAACCAAGATAGATGCTACAGACAGCTATAACAAGTGACACAGCACCACGGCGGATGCACATTCTCTCTCTCTCACACACACACACACACACGATTTGCATACTGGTCTTACCTTTTCTTGTAAATTAAGTCTTGAAATAACTTGAATTACTTTGAAATGATCGAGTTACGTTCTGTCCTGTCCTTTGAAGCAAGACCTTTAGCTCTGGCATTGGCCGTCAATTATTTATTACTTCACGTTTTGATTAAAAGTTCAATTTTGTTTCCAATTTTGAGCTGAGATATTACCGTTACATCCACCATTTTTGCAGTCAGTCAGAGACAAACATAAAATAACGGAATCCTTGAACTTTACTTGACCACTTAAAAAGAGCAACCACCAAACAAGAATAACCTTGAGCTCACGTGTGCCCCCTCATGTACTGCCTGCCTCATGTCTTTTCAGTGCTGCTTTATGTCAGATCCTAAATAACTGATAGACATTTGTGAAATACATATTATATGGAAAGTGAGGACATATAATAAAAATGTCTACATAAAAAAAGAGTGATCAAAAGGCGTGCGCTGAACCCAGTTTGCAAGTGACTGCCCAATCTGACGTGAGGCACAGCTCGGTGCTGCCTCACCTTGCTTCCTACGCTGTAATTGAACTGGCGATATGAAAAATACAGTGATTTTAATCAAAAAATGATTAACATTATTTGAATCATACAGAAATTGCATTTATAGCAGACATCAGTGTACAAATATTGATTTTATCATTTGTATACATCTCATGATGACAGGTGAGGATGATGACAGGTGAAGTACTGCCTCCCCTGACCGCACATTCATGATAATGATACTATTGAGAAAGCTTGGGTTCTGAAGCTTATAGGATGTTATAAGTCAAACAATCAAAGAAATGCTGATTTATCAGTTTATGACCCTTTTGAAATTAATTGCATCCCATTTGATTGATTAGAATATCATTAGTTTGATTTTCACTTGCTCAGAATTCAGTATAATAAGGCTTCAAACTGTCCTGTGACTCCATTCCTGTGCTTGTTCAAGAAAAGCCTGCTGTTTACAGCTGACAGCAGCCTGATAGTAGCTTGACAGGCCTTTTTTGTTGGGTTTTTTTTTTTGCTCCCCTGCTAGGATATGGGTAAACCTGTATTACAGTTTCAAATGTACCTTTGACGCTGATGTGTTTAAGCTCTTCAAATCTACCGAAAAACCTGCTTTAGGGCAGACCTGGAGCATTTGAGTTTTTACACGGTTTACATTTTACTTCCCACTGCTTCAAATCTACATACATTCACTGTGGTTCAATGGAGACATAAGATTTATGGCATTCTCAGTCAATCAATCATCCATGAGCAGGCTTTTATTACATAGAGAGAAGTCATACAGGCAGGGATCAATAACAAACAGCAGTACACAAGAAAACAGGGTAATCCGCATTACTTGGGGCAGACAGGAAAAAATAAAAGTCCAGGGTAAAGAACATGACAAGACAAGGAAACAAGAACAATGCTATCAAAATATCTGATGGCGAAAGTTGACTGTATGCATAATTACTGTGGATTTTGATAGGCCAGTCCCGTCTCCTCATGGCACACTTCAATTTAAAAATTTTTCCATCTCATTTAATGGCAGGACAACTAAATGAACGCTTAGGGCTATTTCACTTAATAAATTATGAATAAAGTAAGTATTACATTTTAATGGCATTAAAGAAACCTCAGGTAATTGAATATAAAATCACATCAAACTTTCACCTGAAGTTTTCCGGCTGGCCTAATGCTGCGTTCACACCAGACGCGGAAGAAGTGTTAAGTGCGAGTAATTTACATGTTAGGTCAATGCAAACGCGCGAATAGACATCCTACGATACACGTGAATGATGCGAATGGCGTGGTGCGAATTGATTGTTTTGCTCGTTTGATGCGCTTAACACACGAATCGCTCGCGCTCAAAAATCTGAACTTCTGCGGACATTCGCACCACGTTAACCAATCAGGAGCTTGCTCTTGTGGGGATGTGATTATGGCATAGCGCCTGTTGGTGTCCCGGGGGAAAATCCTCCTGCCTACACCGACAACAGATCATCAAACTGGGCTCGGCTCAGTCAGAAGCACCGCTGAATGCTTCCATCATCCAGGTTCAGTTTCTGGAGGAGTTTGAGCTCACAAAGCTGGGTGCACCTCTGAAAGCATCTAGTGGACTCAGACACTGCTCCAAACGAATCAACGCTGTTTTTCAGCCTTCATAAAAGCACATAAACACAGCTATTTTATAAAAAAAAACATAGCATTTAGCCACGAAGCTACAGTCATCGGGCAGACACAAGCCCCTGCCCATGAAGCGATTCCACGTCTGTTCTGAAGTGAATTTCACGCGCGAATGAAGTGAGTAAACTCAAATGTTCACGCGTCAATTTATGCGCAAATAGCGCAATTTATCCGCGCGTTCCACGTCTGGTGTGAACACAGCATAAGAATATTGATGGCGGTTGGTTTTAAAGCACTGCTTTATGAAGCTTCAAAACATTTCTGAATCTTTGGTTACAAATCAGTGGTTTGGAGCGCTTATCAAATTGGCATGGTCATGTGAGTTTACTAAATACGCCTTCGTTATGTTGTCACTGTTGCAAACAGGTTTTGAAACGTTTAGAAAATTCAATGGTTCTCCACTTGAGGGCGATCTGTGTAATACCAAAAAATAATACCAGCTTCATTCGGATTGCCCACAGTGGCGAATCATAGAACAGATTGTATAGTTTTTACCTGATCTTGGATCGGTTTTGTAGATGTTTGTAGTTTTATTTGAGACACTTGTACAATTCATTTACTTTCCTTTAGCGTAGTCGCTTTATTTATCAGGGGTTGCCACAGCGGAATAAACCACCAACTTATCCAGCATATGTTTTACACAGCGGATGCCCTTTCTGCTGCAACCCAGTCTTGGGAAAAATTCATACACATACATTCACTATGGCCAATTTAGTTTATTCAATTCACCTATAATTGGGTAGGCTAAATTGTCTGTGGTCTATGTGTGTGAATGTGTGTATGGATGTTTTCCAGTGATGGGTTGCAGCTGGAAGGGCATCCGCTGCGTAAAACATATGCTGGATAAGTTGGCGGTTCATTCCGCTGTGGCAGTCCCAGATTAATAAATGGAAATGAATGAATGAATTTACCTATACCGCATGTCTTTGGACTATGGGGTAACTGAAGCACCAGAAGGAAACCCACTCGAACACAGGGAGAACATTTAAACTCCACGCAGAAATGACAACTGACCCAGCCAAGACTCGAACCAGTGACCTTCTTATTGTAAGGCGACATCGCTACCCACTGAGCCACCACATCGGCCACATTGTAAAATAAAAAATAAATAATAGTAGTCTTTTGTTGGCTCATATGTGTTATATATTATATATATATAGGTTGTTCTTTTAATTTATTATTTGCAACATCAAAAAAAAAACTCAATGCAAATGCATGGTGTCCCTAGCATTGCTGTTTTGAACGCATCAAACAAATGGTTCAGTTGTTTTAAAGCTTTGAAAACCTTAGTTTCTTCCATCACTAAAGAATAATACTTAGATATGGTCAGCAATCCACCCTCTGTGTGTTTGTGTGTATCTTTTGTAGATGGGAAACAGGTGAGAAAGTAATCAGTTCCTAGGTGAGGAATTATGGAGCTTGAGGTGAAATGGTGACATTAAAGGGACTAATGAAAACAGTATGGATATAGTTATTAAAACTATTATGTTTAGAAATGTTTTGAAAAAAATCTTCTGTTAAACAGAAATTGGGAAACAAAAATATATACTGGGGGCTGATAATTCTGACTTCAACTGTATATCATAAAAATCATTTTTGATGCCTCAAAGTATATTTTAGGTAAACATCCCAAAGTAACCATCAACGCCACTAAATAACCTTAATTTTTTTAAGAGTGAATAAGATTTTCATCATGAACATCTGAGTGATCACTACCTTTGTGTCATTGTTTCTTATTACACATCATGTACAAGAGCTACTCACAAAAGGATAAATAGACAAGTAAATGAATGTTTGCTTTAAAAAATGCAGGGTTATTTCAATCTAATAAACTGTTACCTTTTGACCCCAGTGGTTGGGTTTGTATGCATTTAAAAAAAATACTGCTTTGTTGTTTCAATCTAAATCAAATAGAAATGCAGGCAGATAAAAACAGACTACTCAGGGCTTCTGGTAGTACCCAGAATAGCAAGATCCACTAAAGGAGGTCGGACCTTCTCACATATGGCTCCTAAACTCTGGAATAGCCTTCCGGATAATGTCAGAGGCTCAGACACACTCTCTCAGTTCAAAACAAGATTAAAGACATATCTTTTTAGTAAATCATGCAAATAATGCATTGCATAACTGTAGGATACATGAGTGTGCTCTATGGAGGTGAGTGAGCTTGACAAATCTCCCATAGGACACACTTTTCCTGTCTCAATACACCAGCTACTTTGTTAGAAACACTTCTATGTTTTATATGATACTTTTGGACTGACAAGGTCAGTTAAGGGGGAAGCAACCATGGACAAGTTTCTACAAAAATTGTTGTAGTATCCCACCATCCCCAAAAAACGGTGCAGTTCATGGCGCATAGTGTGCACTGGAAAACAATTAATTGCCTCCACCTTGACCGCCACTCACAACTTTTCCTAGATAGGTCATGGCAATTGTGAGATTGGCACTAGACAAACGGTTAAATAATATCTCTAGTTGCTCTACATGCTCAGACCAGGACTCGGTATAAAGAACCAAGTCATCCAAATACGCCTTAATGTTAGACGAGCCATAAGTTGTTGGAAAGTGGTCAGCGCATTTCGAAGGCCGAAAGCCATTAAGGTGTAATTTAGAAAACATCTGGTGTAATGAACGCGGACATTTCTTTGGCACGATCACTCAAAGGGACCTGCCAGTATTACCTGAGCAGAGCAATTTTGTTAACAAAAACTGCATTCCCAACGCGATCCATGCAATCCTCAATCTGGGGCAGCAGAAAACTATCAGGTTTAGTGAGAGCATTTACACCTCTAAAATATATTATAGTCAGCCAATATGTAGTTAGCCACTCTAATGTTGAAAAGATTCGCTTTACCTTAGAATGGAAACCTGGCTAGAGTGTTAACCTGGCTAGTGTGACAACCCCTAATAAAGAATGGAATAAACTGTTACACTTTATTTTGATGGTCCATTTGAGTGTTAGTAGACTGTCTGCTTAATATCTGCCCATTTAACTGACAATAAGAAACTTTGCAAGTACGTCAACTTACACTAACCCTAATCTTAACCCCAACCTAACAGTCTACTTATAATCTAATGAGAATTAGTTGGCAATGTAACTTAAATTCAACAAGCGGACCAATAAAGTGTGACCGAATAAACTAAAGGAAAGTGAGTGAGAAGTGAGTATAAGTTAAGCTGAGTTAAGTGGAGTTAAAGATATAGTTCACCCAAAAATGAAACTGTACTCACTATTTAACCCCCCTCAAGTGGTTATAACCCTTTGTGAGTTTCTTTATTCTGTTCTTTATACGGGTTACATTTTGACCCCAGTGGTTGGGTTTTTAACACATTTTAAAGAAATACTGTATTGAATTTGGATAGAAATCGGATAGAAACTCAGGCAGTAAAAAAAAATACTCAGGGCTTCTGGTAGTACCCAGAATAGCAAAGTCCACTAAAGGAGGTCAGGCCTTCTCATATATGACTCCTAAACTCTGAGATAGTCTTCCTGAAAATGTTGGAGGCTCAGACACACTCTCTCAGTTAAAAACAAGATTCAGGACCTATCTTTTTTGTAAGGTATGCACACAATGCATCCCATAATTTAAAAAAACAAAGAGGTTCTAAGTTAAAGATAGATGGATACTGTACCTATTACCATGTTTAAATCTATGGAACACCTGAATCATGGAAATGATAAAAGAGTTTGCCACAAGCCTGGCGGACGGACCGTGTTTTGATTTCCCATGACAGCTCTCTGCACCACAATAAATGGAGGAATTGCATTAGCTCTCCCCACAATCTCGCCACATCAGCAGTGCCATTTCATTTGTCTAACATTTTTCATCTCATCTGTCTGAATGCGATGTGCCACAATCAGAAGAACATTGCTTTCAAGTTGAGCGAGATGTGTTATAATAGGCAGAGGATTTACACCTTCATCACCTTTGTGTGTTGACTTAACATTTCCAGTTGAAATGCTGCCATTTGCTTTATGCGTTAATGACAAGCAGAGGTGAGGACGAGGGCACAAACAGGGGTGGCGAACAGTTGTCGGCCATTATGTGGCAAAGGCTTATACAATCTTAACCAGGCATGAAAATGAAATAGATTAAGCATGGCCACTGAAGTCAGCTTGATGAAGTAAAATAATGCCATCCAAGTCTGATAATCACTGGATGTTTTTAGTAATAAGAAACGTTGCTTATGAAGTGTAGTATGACGTCAGATGGTTAAGGGGTAACATGATGGAGTCTGCCCAAAGTCTGATTAAACTGTATAGACTTTAATTTCAAACATACAGTTGAAGTCATAATTATTAGCCCTACAGAATTATTAGCCCCCCTGTATATTTTTTCACATATTTTTATTTAATAAAAGAGGTGTTTTTAACAATTCTAAACATGACAGTTTTAATAACTAATTTCTTTTATCTTTGCCATGATGACAGTACATACTATTTTATTAGTTCTTTTTCAAGAAGTATTCAGCTTAAATGTCTAATCATCTTGTTTAATCCCGCCCCTTTTCGCAGCACCATACTACAGAGTTTCGCAAGCTCAAACTCTAGTGTGGGTTGATTTGACTCGCATCATAATACCAGCCATACATGTTAAGCACAAATAATGTCCTTCAATTCGGTCGTGAATTCAGTCACTCGCGCTACATCTGCGTTTGCTTACTGCACAAGCTGAAAACTCCCCCCGCCCCCCATTCCATGTAATGTAATAATTGTGAGGGAGCAGGCGAGACGTCATTTTTCAAGAGACACTCAAATACATCACGTACGATGTGTATGCAACGTCTTTAAGTCATGTAAAACAATTAATTGCAAACTGAAATAAATATAATTTGATTATATGGTTTGGAATTTGATGTTTTATGAAATTATTTACATTTATTTGCGGTTATTTTGCGTTTAATTAAGAATTTTGCAGGATCGCAAAAATTTGCAACTTATTTTGCGTTGGATTTAGCCATCGCGGAATCGCGAAACACTAGGGGGTCTGATTAACTCATTTACACAATTAATTATTACTACATGGTTATAATGAAATAATACTGATGAAACATTTAGTTAATTGCAATTATTAGTAAATGTATTAATAACCCTTTTTTATCAGACCCTTTCCAGATGTAGTAATCATACATGAATGGATTAGCTCTTGGTCTTTAACTCACGATTATGTACATTAATTAAGAATATGTGCATATTAGTGTATCAGTATTGTAAAGTGTTTTGAGTAGCTTTAATATGTGGATTATTTTTTCCAGTTCTACAATAAAGCAGCATTTCAAAGGTGCTGATATGATTTTTCAATTCTTAGTACATTTGGGACTGAATGGACACTTTGTACATGTTGAACTGATTTAAAAGTCAAAACTGAGACTTGTTAGTTCTCTACTGTGGGGGGGATTTCTCTGTGATACTTTTTGCAGGTTTTATCATAATGCTAGTTGATGCAATATGTGATTCCTTTCAGTGAGTTAAAGCAATTAGTTTTAAAAAATGCTAATTTATTTAACAAGTAACTGTCTCTATGAGCGAATCATTAAATAATTTACTCATAAAAGATAGAAAAGAAGTATTCTTCATTTGATTTGCAAAACAATACCAGTTTTACCCCTTAAACATTTCATGTTAGAGTTATACTAATTAAATTCACATATTATTGGGTTACCTGAGAAAACCGTATACAGTGGTCCCTCGTTAAATGCGGAAGTTACGTTCTAAAAAATAGCCTGCAATTGGTTAAATCTGTGAGGTAGTCCTTTTGTTTAAACACTCTTGTAACTTCTACTTTTTTTTAGCATGTCCAGAAGTCCAACTTTTTGTGCGATGATTAGCATCTTCCTCTCCCTTTTGAGTGCTACTGTGGGTGCCTTTGACGGTGCAGAATGTTTCGTCGACATTGTGGGGTTTGTTGGGGAGAAAACTTGTAAACATACATGGGTGAGTTTCCCAAACAACGCCATAACTCGCGGCTGAACTATCATAATACGATGCATCGTTTGGGAAAAGAACGATGTAGTGACGAGTGTTTCCCAAAACCCTTAGTTTCTTTGTCGCAGATCCATCATTTGAACCACGTTAGTTATAACGTAAAACGCCCATAAAACGTAGTGGAGTAACTACTTCTTTAGAGAAGAACCCCATAATTTCTTTGTGCAAATTATATTGTTTTACAAGCACAAGCATTTAAAATAAAATCCAATATTAGTTTTGGTAAAAACATGCACTCGCTTTCCATATTAATTGAAATATCTGTAAATGGCAAATACAGAGCCTGTGTTTCCTTTACAAATATTATTGAGAACATTACATATTCTATTCTAAAACAAAATCACTTACAAAAGCTAACACGTATTCTAATATCTTATATAAGTCATAAATAAATAATGAGGCTATTTATTAGGAAATTAAATGTATTATTTATAAAAAAAACTTATTTTAATAATAATATTAATGATGATGATAATTATTATTATTATTATTATTAGGTAGGAATTTGTTTATTTATTTTTTTGAAAAGTCTGCTTTTACAATTTTTACTGCAGATATGCTCTAACCAGCAGGCCCATGTCAAATACAGTACAGATACTTAATAAATAACCTACTAGAAAATAAAAGCATTAACGTATGCTATGTTTTTTGTTTTCACAAGCTTTGGAGGCGTAACATAAATTCCGCTTTTAAAAAATAGTCACCGCGAAGGGAGCACAATTGTAAAAATGAAGATCGCTAAAACTGAACTGTAAAAATACTTTGAAAGCAAATTACACCTAAGAGAGATGACCTTAATGCTTTTTTATTTTTAATAATTCCAAATTTGAATGTTAGAGAGTGTTGTAAACGAATAGGGCATAGGGGGATAAGTGGGAATAGAACACAGCCAGGAACTATGCTTCTAACTACAGCTCCAGAGGTGTCGTTTCAAGTGCTCAAGTTTGCAGCGCAGTTTGTGAATGTTCATGGGATCATGGATTTGGGAAACGGCAAATCAACAAACTATCTTTGTAACGATGGAACTTGCGACCTTAGTTGGCTAACGATGGTTTTGGGAAACGCACCCCAGTATAGCACTTCAGAGTCACACTGCTAGTGATTAAAGATTTATGTCAGTTTGGCAAACTGAACCCATTCTGTACTGTACAGGAGGCCCGGCACAGAAGAAATTGATTGACAATTGATTGATTGGCTATTCAATTGGTGGCCCGCAGGCCAAGTTCGGATGCAATTTGTTCCGGAACACCAAATAGTATGACCAAGACATCAAAAATGAATTTAGTTCAGTCGAAAACCGGCCATTATAGTTATGAAGTGATGAGTGTCTGTTAAATACAGCACGAGCTGCAGTTGTAGGCTGGCAAACACGCCAACTGACCCAGCCGGGGCTCAAACCAGCAACCTTCTTGCTGTGAGGCGATTGTGCTACCCACTGCGCCACCATGCTGCCCACGGCCAATTTAGTTAATTCAATTCACCTTTAGCGCATGTCTGGAAACCAGAGCACCCAGAGGAAACCAATGTGAACATGGGGAAAACATACAAACTCCACACAGAAATGCCAACTGACCCAGCCGGGGCTCGAACCAGCAACCTTCTTGCTGTGAGGCGATTGTGCTACCCACTGCGCGACCATGCTGCTCACGGCCAATTTAGTTCATCCAATTCACCTATAGCGCATGTGTCTGGAAACCAGAGCACCCAGAGGAAACCAATGTGAACATGGGGAGAACATACAAACTCCACACAGAAATGCCAACTGACCCAGCCGGGGTTCGAACCAGCAGCCTTCTTGCTGTGAGGCGATTGTGCTACCCACTGCGCCACCGTGCTGCCCACGGCCAATTATGTTCATCCAATTCACCTATAGCGCATGTGTCTGGAAACCAGAGCACCCAGAGGAAACCAATGTGAACATGGGGAGAACATACAAACCCCACACAGAAATGCCAACTGACCCAGCTGGCGCTCAAATGAGCAACCTTCTGAGCCACCTATGTTTTTGTAGCGTAATATCCAGCACCAACACAGACAATACATCACTTTAAACTGTTAAAACTGTTAATAAAAGTCCCTTTTTCCAAATTTTCAAGGTTAAAAGTTGCTGGTGGAAAGATCAAGGTCTCATAATGCAATTTAAAAGCATTAATAAAGAAGGAGAGATAAAGAATTAAAACATGATTCACAAAATTTGAAAACTGCTAAATTTACGGATATCAAGGAAGAGCATCGCACACACCGGTGTTCCAAAATCACAGCGCAGTCAGCTGTACATGTAAAAACACACATGTAAATAAGTGTCTTCTGAACACTTATAGTGTCTATTGGTGGTATTATAACATATGATCGCACTATTAAGACTTTCTTTTCTTTTTCGTTCTTTTAACACCTGTTTAACACATTTTATTCTGTGTATTATTGTTATTCTTTGTTGTTTTTCTTTTTTCTTTATTCCTGTTTATGTAAAGCACTTTGTGTAGTATGAAATGTGCTATATAAATAAACATGCCTTGCCTTATTTTAATGGATATAACTGTTTAATAAAACAGTTGTTGATTCATTCATTCATTCTCTTTTCAGCATTCGAATCTGGGGACGCCACATCGGAAGGAATATTTTGAATTTAATAAATGCATTGAATTTAATAAATGCACAGTTATGTATTGCCTACATAACTGAAAGATTGATAGTAAAAAATCTATTTTTTTTTTCAAAAGTGTAATGAACACTTTAGTTCTTTTAATTGCTCAATTTCTCACCTTCTGACATATACTCCTGCACTTGATTACATCCCAAGAGAAAACCCCTCTGAATGCTTTCACATTTAAAGATGCACAGTAATATCACAGTATTTGTTTGATTATATTGCCATGAAGAAAATCTATGGTGTTATTTCTTCTCCTAATAATTCACAAGAGAGCAACTCCTGCTGGGTGTCGTTTGATAGCAGGACCCTATATAGAGGTTACCGTGTCACAGAAATGGCTCCCGGGTGCACTATACTGTACATCCAGCATTGCTCTCTTGATTTTCATTTACTAGAATCCACTCTATCAATCCCGCTACAATGCAAAGACCTTCATAACAATGTCACTAGACAGCCATATTCAAAGCTCTTCCACTTAGCTTAATTAGACTGATGAGGGAAATGCACCGCTTTGCTGCTGCCGATATGAAGCTGCATGCATGTCTGAGCTATATTTCAATCCGCTGCTCCATTTTCTTTCCTACTGGTATCCATAACAACTATTGTAATGGGTGAAGACAATGCTGGACTGTTTGGATACACATAACACTTCGATTACACAGCAAAAAATGCTTTTCTTACATAGATTTTTTTGTCTTGTTACAAGTCCCAATATCTAAAAATTCTTATATCAAGAAACATTTTCTTGGCAAGCAAAACATAATGTCTTGTTTTTAGACATAATATGCCAATATTAAGTCAGTTTTTCCTTAAAACAAGCAAAATAATCTGCCAATGGGGTAAGCAAAATAATCTTTTTTTTCCTTTTGACATAAAATTATTTTGCTTACCCCATTGGCAGATTATTTAGCTTGTTTTAAGAAAAAACTCACTTAAAATTGGCATATTATGTCTTAAAACAAGACAATATGTTTTGCTTGTCTAGAAAATTATTCTTGATTTAAGAAGTTTTAGATATTTGGACTAGAAACAAGACAAAAAATCTAAGAAAGAAAAGCATTTTTTGCAGTGTAGATATGCATTCA
Organism: Danio tinwini; assembly: GCA_903798205.1. NCBI lineage: Eukaryota > Metazoa > Chordata > Actinopteri > Cypriniformes > Danionidae > Danio > Danio tinwini. Next base: position 318,279 of record CAIGQZ010005140.1, read on the forward strand.
TAGTCTGAAAATAGATTTACAACACATAAATACATACACCAGAGCTACTTAATTGGCAACCCGGCCCCCGAGGCAATTTGTTCCGGCCCTCCAAGTAGTATGTCCAAGACATCAAAAATAAATTTAGTTCAGTCGAAAACCGGCTGCTAGTTATGAATTGATGTGCGTCTGTTCAATACAGCATGAGCTGCAGTTGAAGGCTGTGCAGAACTTGAGTCAAGTGGCATTAAGCGAATGGCGCGAGCAGCCGAACACATTTAGGTAAGTTTGTAGAAAAGGCATTTTGTACAATGTACTGATATTGTTAATAGGGAGTGAAATTTGAGAGAAAGTAAGATTAAAATAAAAATAATTCGGATGAAAATAAACCTTTGGTTTAATCCCTAATGATTTAGGGATTAGTTAAAGGGCACCTATGGTGAAAAATCGACTTTTCAAGCTGTTTGGACAGACATATGTGTAGGTATAGTGTATAGACCGTCATATTGGGCTGATATAAACACACCCAGTTCTTTTTTTTCAATTTAACAACATAAAAACGGTGGACCAATTGGAGCTGTTTTGAGACCGACCGCAACTTGACGTAGGAGTGCGCTCCCCCCGCCCACCAATATTGATTGACAGCTACGTATTAACATTTTGTTCATCCAATTCACCTATAGCGCATGTGTCTTGAAACCAGAGGTAACCAATGTGAACATGGGGAGAACATACAAACTCCACACAGAAATGCCAACTGACCCAGCCGGCGCTCGAACTAGCAACCTTCTTTCTGTGAGGCGACTGTGCTAACCACTGAGCCACCATGCCACCTATATTACAAGGGTTTTTTTTTTCAATTTAACAACATAAAAAGGGTGAACCAATTAGAGCGGTTTTGAGACCAACTGACTTGACGTAAGATTGCGATCCCCCCCGCCCACCGAATTGATTGACAGCTACGTATTAACATATCTCCATAATAACGTGTATAATCCTATCAACAAGACAGGGCGTGCGCAAAGCAACCGAGAATAAAAGGTCTGTTCAGTTTGCTAGGATCATCAATCATCATTAAATGTGATTAAGAGTGAGTTTGACAAGTTTAAAATGTTTTCAAACAGTGCATGTTAATGAAATTACAGCCATTTGCTTTACTTCATCAGCACAGCTGTATGTCAGTACAGAAGACGCTTCAATCCCGGTTTGTGGACGTTAAATCAGGTTTATTTTGTAAATTAACATAACAGATATTCATACAGCAGTGGATATTAACCTGTATCCTGTCACATTTGCGTGCAAAAAGAGTGCAAGGCTAAACACGCTCGCCGTCTGTGTGTGTGTCAGCGCTGTGTTTGTGTGTGTGTATCTGTGTGTGTGCGTGAACTTTGTAACAACATTGTGTGACTCATTGTTGCAACTCCACAACAAATGCATCAAATACTCATTGGTAAAGTTCTTAGCTACTGTAGTTTTTCTCACAAAGGTTACATGAGACCAGCTTCCTTTATGTCTGTCTGTTGTCTGAAGCAGCCGAGAAAGGAGATTAACACCCAATCCCAATTCTATTTTTTTACCCCTACCCCTTCCCCTTGGCCCTTACAACCAAGAGTTAAGGGGAAGGGCTTCAAAACTTACCCCTAAGAATTGGGACAACAATTCAACACTGCACACGTCATCATTTGTCATCGCAATTTCTTGCTTCATATGAGATCAGACGATGGCGACTGCTGTAGTTATTCCAGTTGTGTTGTTTTTAGGTATTTATCTTCAGGAAATCACTGAAGGCGTTTATTATGTTATCGTAAATATCTAATGTGGCAATAAGATCGTAACTGTACTGTGTATTTACACAGTGGCCATATTCATCTATGTAAACAGTCGAAAACAACATTAACATTATAGCAGACACTGTAAAAAGCTCATTTTCAGCCACTTAACTGCTCTGACAGGGTGTTCGAGTGTCAGAATGTTGTGGGACTGCTGTAGAGGAGTTATTATTAGGGATTATAGATCATGAAATTTAGCGTTTTTTTTTGCGTTTTTTTTTTTTACATGACGATAAAAGATAAATGTGGTTATTAATATGTTAAAACATATGTTTGTTTGTTGTAAAAATTCGTAATAATGACAAAAAAATAATAATTTGTGGATCTCCTTACTTCCGGGTTCAGCACTACTGCCGTTGTGGCAGGTGTATTTTGGGAAATTTTCTTACGCCTCCATTTTAAGTGAGGTCCTGAAAAATCTTCGTTCGAAGGGGTGTATACCCCTAGCCCTACACCTTCAAGCTAAAGAGAATTGGGACACCCCTACCCCTTGACGAGAATGTGCAAAACGAGGGGTAGGGGTAAGGGGAAGGGCTAAGGGGTAGAATTGGGATTGGGCCTAAGGCACGCTGTCAGGCACGGGTTGCAGGGTTCTTACACCTTTTCCAACTTTAAATTCCAGCACTTTTCAAACACTTTCAATGCATGTTTTTATGCTTTTCCAGCACCTAACAACCACAGTAAATTATGTTTACTGTATATATGCTGTATGTACTTTTTCACATTTAAATCCATTGTGCTATTAAAAAAAACCACAATATGACATTTCAACTTAAAGTGTCGAAAAATTAGCTTACAGTCAGATTGTGTTTGGATGTAGTACCAAACTTTCATGACCAGTCGTTAATGAGATTTCATGTGCATCGCTATTCAAAATTCATGTAACAAATTAAATCCTTATGAATCTGAGAATATTCAAAATTTGCACTCGCACAAATGCTCGCAGAGCTTTAAGCTTGCAGAGCTTAAATTTCGGGCGCATATGCAACCAAAACGGTCGCAATTTTGAGCCCTGCAATTTAAAATTCAAGCAGGTTCAAGCACTTTGTCCAAAATCCAAGCACTTTTCTAAGCTTGAAAACACTATATTAAAAATCAAGCATTTTCCAGGATTTCCAGCACCCGTACGAACCCTGGGGTTGTTGCTAGAACAGATACGTTTGCGGCCGGAAGCTAAAAATAATTATGTTATTTATAAAATTTCTCATTTATTGTATTTTATTATCGTCTACCCCCACCCCAATCCTAAACCCAACCGTCACAATAACCAAAAAAACAGTAGTTGTACAGAGTATTATTTGTTATCTATTAAATTACCCAATAAATTGTATTTTTAACGCCTACCCCCCACCCTAAACCCAACCGTCACAGTACTGTAAAATATAAATTATTGTTATAGAGTATCATAAAATATTCCGCTATAATAATGTGCATATCGCACTTCCAGCCGGTCGCATATCCAATCTAGACTTTACCTCAGGCACGTGGGAATGGTGGGCGGGGAGGACTAGCCTTAAAGGCGCAGTACACAAAAACCACTACCTGATGGTTAGAGTTATAAAATAGAAACTTCTAAAAGGTATAATAAATAATGATGGGTGTTTTGAGCTAAAACTTTACAGACACATTCTGGAGACACAAAAGACTTATATTAAATCTGGAAAAAGGGGTAAACTAGGTGCCCTTTAATACACAATTACCACCACAAAATCAGTAGTTTTTAAATCGCAAAAAAAATGTGTGAAAAACTAGGAGGTCTGAAAGAATTCATGATTTGAAAGTGTTATATGGGATCTTTAAATATATTTGTAATACTATTTTCAGAATTGTTAGTATTAATATTAGTAACAAGTATTTATTTTAGTATTATTAATATTTTTATTATTAATAACTTTATATATTTATTGTTATTTATTATTGTTATTATAATTTTTCCAGCTATGTTAAGGTAAAACAAACAAACATTGTACATACCCAAAAGCATGTATCATAGGTGCTTTCCCAGCAGACACACAATGTCACAAGACATTATTATAAGGTTGACTTAGGTGGCTAGCATCTAAGGACAATGTTATTTTGATGTCCAATAATGACGTAAAATGACGTTGATATTTTGTTGATTTTAGGTTGTGTTGGAAAGTGACCAAAATCCAACATCGAGCCAACATCTTAAACCAACGTCATATTGACGTCAAATACCGACATTTATTCATCAGGTATGGCAACCAAAATCCAACGTCTGCTAGACATCATAGTGGTAACGTCCACACAACATCAAACTGTAACATCATTGGATGATTTTAGGTTGTGTTGGAAAGTGACCACAATCCATCGTCAAGCCAACATCCTAAACCAAGGTCATATTGACATCAAATACTGACATTTATTCGTCAAGTATGGCAACCAAAATCCAACGTTTGGTAGATGTCACAGTTGTAACATCCACACAACGTCAAACTGTAAGATCATTAGATGTTAATATTTGGTTGTTTTTAGGTTGCGTTGGAAATCAGTCAAAATGCAACGTCTGTTCGATGTTGGACATTTATGTCGGCCTGGCGTTGGGTTCTGACGTCAACCCGATTTTCTTTTCCAAACAAATGCAATGTCCCACAACATTGGGGTACAAAGTCAATCTGACGATGAAGTTGATGTCCTGTGCCTGTTGGGTTCATTTATTATTTTCTTTATTGATGTGAAGCAAGTGCTTTATCAGTTGCAGATTTGAAAAACAAAAAGGAGGGAATAAAGAATCCTAAACTCAAATAAAGAAACATCTCAGCATAAAGGGGCTCTTCAGGACAGTAGAACTGTTACTATGTACTAAGAACCATAGAGTTCAGAGTATATCTGGCATTCTATGTGAATGTAAAATCGATTACATATGCTGTTTTGTGCTGAATTTACTAGAAGGTACTAGAAAGTGTGTTTGCACAATATGATTAAACAGTGGAAATGCCCTCAGGCTGGAGTTTAAGATGAGGTGAAACATACCGTTTTAAAAGCTGCAAAATGAGCCTTAAAAGGGCCTTTACTGGTGTCACACAGGGTACAAAGGGGAGGAAAAATCGATTTGCCTGGATTATACAAAAAAAAATGCCTGGAAAGATGCTCTGACACAAAGCCCAGTCGAGTCTGTTTGGTCTGCGAGATGGGAAATGAAAAAGGGCTGGCTGAAGGAGGGAGGCTGGTGTTGTGCGTCACTGTGTCACGCTCTTCAAACAATGACAGCAACCCATTTCAAGTCCTTTCAGTCTAAATGTATTTACATCCGCTCCACTTTCTCCAGCGTGGCCCATTTAATCAAATCTTGCTGGAACAAGTGCTAAAGCCAAACACCACAGCAGCAAAACTCTGTGCCTAATAATAGATCCCACTAAATCCAATCACATAAAAGAAAAAGCTAAGCATCCAAGATAGCAAAAAAAAATAGATGTCACCTCTTTAATTCACAGCGATAAGTCTTTTCAGCCTCTTTACAACAGCAGGGAGAAAGTAGTCTCAGTCTTTTGTGTTTTGACTGTAAGATACATAGGTACATAGAGTAAGGTACATAGATACATACAAGGTCTAATCTTATAGTCAGTCTCCTGGAGGTTTTTATTGGTCAAAATGGTATTATTGGTTTTATTGGTATTTTATTGGACAAAAAAGATGTTTGTAAAACAAATACTGTTTCTACAATGTGTGATGTTTGATTAGATTTTTATATATATTGATTAAGATTCTGATTCCGAAAGCTGGTTCTTGAATTGATGGATTTGATTCAGAGCATGGATTCTTCACTTTTGTTGTGATTCTTTATTAAAGGTGTCATATAATGAAGATCTGGATATACCTATAGGCATAGCTTAATAATAAGAGTTTATAAGAGTTAATAAGACAAACCATGAGCCTCAAACACCATTGTTTCCTCTTTCTCATGAAAATCTGAATCCCAGGCAGTGTTTGAGTGACCACAATGTTTTCAAATGAGACTACAAAAATTGCCTTTTTTCAAGTATATCTATGCACATACAGCACATACTAATAGCACATACTATTACACATACTATAATTGTGGGACTCTTATTTTGAAAACAAGCATCTCATCTCACCACCGATGTTACTGGATGTAAAAAGGCAGATTATAAATTTTTCAGTGCCCCCCAAAAAGCAAGATCTGTTTAACTGTGTATTTGGTTAGCTTAACGTGTATATTGTGAAATTTGCTGCATATGTTTGTAATGAGGCAGCAAACACACGTACACTGCAAGTGTTTAAAGCCTGTTTATGCATCATGTCATATCACCAACATAGGCTCATTCTGAAAATGTCCCCCTATATACATTTCTGGAATGCAAATTATGTAACCAGAAGTACGTATGGCTGCATTTTGTCTTTAAAATGAATGCTACGGGGTTGGTATGACGCCGTTCCTTTTCAGTCTTACTAGCTGATTGCTTACCTCCATATGGACGGCTTTCCCGCTGTTACCAGCTTGTCCAGTAGCTCACAGTGTTAGTCAGCAGACTTGAGACACAAAGAGGAGTTGACTGTGATAATGAGGTTTGAGTCCGGTGAAGAATGGTTCCAGAAAGCAGGAAAGACAAAAACAGAAGCCAAACAATTAAAAAACAGGGTGAGAATGTGGTAAAATATGAAAATGTGGTAAAAATTAGGCTGATGCAAGGGCTTTTCTTTTTCTTAATTGTTTTTCAAAACTGTTGGTTAGGTTTAGGGAAATGGGTTGGCGGGTTAATCAGTGCTTTTGAAAACACTATTGGTTGGGTTTAGGGAAGGAGGAGGGTAAGCCGGTCTATTGGTCAGTCAGTTGACAGTGGCCTCTGGTGGATTTATGTGAGATCAGCAGGTGCAAATGACAGTCGGTGAAAAATTTGAGAGCTCTCAAAAAAAAAAAAAATACACAGCAGCCTCTGGTGGATTCGTGAAAACAAAACCTGCAAAAAAAAAATAATAATAAAAAAAAAATAAAAAGTAGCTCCTGGGATATATTTGGCGCTCTCCAGAAACGTAGCTGTATGTTTTTTGAACATATTATTGTTATCTCTCTGGAGTGAAATGATGTCAATAAACTCGTTTCTGTACGTGGAGATTGATATTTGAATTCTTGCCTATGATTTCAGATAGATCAAAACCACAAACTACACTTTCAATTCTATGTTTTTTTTTATTAAAAAATAAAAAGACTGAAGGAGTGTGACATGATATTTAAATGTCATTGAAAGAAATTCTCTTTTTATGAGTGTAAAGGTGTCACGGTCAGAGAAGGTTCTCTTTTGGTCAGTTTATTCAAAACAATGTGGACAATTCAGCAGGAGAAACAGGTAAGTGGTATTAGCAGAGTGAGAGATCTTGTAAGCAGTTCACAGGGTAAACAATGGGTCTTCCATCAACCACAAGAATATAATAGTCACTTCCCTTAATCATAGCATATGCATCCACAGGAAAAGAGAAACATCCACTGGAGAAGAGAGACATCCACAGACGAGGGCGAGTGGGGGAGAAGGTGAGGTGAACCATCTGACTTTGATTACAGCCGACAGGTGACTGGAATAGGTGAGTCTTTATAGTGAACGATGATTGGTGGTGCAGGTGTATGTAATTAGTATTCGGGTGAACGTGCACGTCTGTGGTGAGGAAAAGCGGTGATTGGAGCTGCAGGAACGAGCTGGGGATGTGACAAAAGGTGCATTTCTATAGCTCTGATTGATTTTAAATATATTTAAAGCTGCAATCACACTAGAGTTAGTGTGTGCGAAATATTGTCATACGGCGCTGCGAAAAGGGCAGGATTAAACAAGATGATTAGATATTAAAAAAAGCGAGCAATTGCTCCATGTTTTAAATTTCTGTCCAGAGAGATCATGTTATGATCCTCGATTGGTCTCACGCAGTCAAGTGATGCGATTACGCAGGTCAGAGTTCACCAAGCTTGAACTTTGCAACGCAACAAACTGCGAAACTTGACGCATGACCCTGCGTTTCCAGTCTGAAGCATTCACGTGCATATGAATGGACGTCTATGGAGAGAAAAGTGCAGTGTGACCGCAGCTTTAGTTGTCACTGAAATCGCTGAATTCATGGATGATACAAGAATGTGTCTAAAATGCAGGAAATTTGCACAGAATAGAGAAAGCAAGTTGAATACAAGAAGAGGCATAAAATAAAATAAAGTAGACTTTAAAACAAAAATTAGACATACAGTTAAAATTGGAATAAAAACAAAGTAGAAACGTGTCTTACTTATTATGATTTTTATTAGCAGAGAATTTAATTAAGAATTATTAATTTTGTAAATATTCCTTTTATATAAAGAGGCTGTATGTACAAATGTTCATTACAATTAAATTTAATTAAATAGGCACCTAACTGACTTGATTTTCTAGGAAGTGATATCATTTTGGTGGGAAAACAACAACATAATGATTATGTTGCTATTTTATGTTTTGTGGTAATAGATGATTCAGATCAGTGGTCCTCAACCTTTTTATCACTGTGCACAATCAACAATTGACAATTTTACCGCGCACTGTGTCAGTTTGTCAGAGGTTTGTAGGTTGCTAGGCGACTGTCAACCGTTTTCTTGGAGGATGACAAGCTGTCACTCTGATACAAGTTTTATTTATGCAGAAAATTACAAAGCACTGCAGTGTTTACTGTTCTGTGTTTGTCTGGGATAATTAGTCTTATCGAAATGTGTATATTCCATACAACCTGAACAGTCAGTACTTGTCAAGCGACTTACAATGCACTCACGGTATTCATTCAACTGTGTGCGTCTGGAAGCCGCTTGTGTGCTCAAGCCACACAGCTCCGTTGGAAATAGCGAACTTGCGCAAACTCTAGAAAAGACACGATATGCAAATAGCCCCTAAAAGGCCGCCGTCATTTGCGATCTCCAGCAGTTGATCTTTTTGCACAGACATGGTGGATTCACCAGATTTGTTGACAAATGGGTTGCGGATCTATTCCTTGTCAGCTTGCGGGTGCTTTTTCCTTTTACAAAGAAACTTTCCAAAGATGTTTGTTTTGTACTCATTTTGCTGCTTGTGGGTTAAATTTGGGGGCTCAAGTGACTGAGATGTAAGCGAGAGAATATGTCATTTTCAAAATAAAAGATTTTTCTAAATAAAAGATCATTCAGCTTCATATAATAAATAAAAGGGAAATAATTAATGATTTCTTGTCCGGCCCGATACCAATTGATCCACGGACCACTGATTGAGGAACCACTTATTTAGATGATCCTATTCAATGTTCAATTATTTTTTTCAATGATCCCATGCCATGTTCCTACAGACCGAGTGAAAAGAGAAGGCAAATCACACCTGGACGACAACAGAAATGTGTCAGGGGTTACCAAAAGTGATGAGCATGTTTTTTTTCCTGTATAGAGTCAGCGGCGTTGTTAGAGATTTATGAAGTGTTCTTTACACAGGTGAGTGGGCTTGACAAACCACCTGTAGAAACACTCTTCTCTCTCAAAAACAAAACACTCTAGCACTTATTGTCTGAGCACAGTTTCTTTGTATAATTAGCACTTCCTGTTGAATCGCTAAATGCTTTCTCAATTGTAGATTGCTTTGGACAAAATGCGTCTATAAATGTAAATGTAGAAATCCGTTGGGTGTTTTTTTTTTTCAAGTCCGTTCTTGTGTTTCAGAAATTGAGTATGCATACCTTGTTAAACTGATAAAGATGTTTTCAAAATGTGTATTTTTTTATATACATGTGTTATCCTAACTTGATCCCCATTTTAGCTCTTTCGGTCACTGTAGATAACACGTTACATGTTTCACATTTTTTCACAAGATTTTTTATGTGTTGTGTAACATACGGGCCACAGCTAAAGAACGAGATTGCCCATAAATACCATATTTCTTATTGGTCTGACATACATGACCATAAGTGCCAGGACGTCTGGTGTCAGAGATAGCTGTGCATGATACCTTGTTTGCCCAGGTTGCTTGGTCGGCCCTTGGGTCCCATTTCTTGCTCTTCAATCTATATTGCAGATGGTGGGTGAGAAAGTGAGAACCTTTCCCTCCTACATCTCTTCAACCCAAACACATTCCAAAGGGAAACCCCTCTTTTTTTTACACACACACATCCAAAGACACACACAACTAAAATGGACTCAGAACTCAAAACTCACTCCAAATTGTATATAATGTGTTTGTTTGCAATCTATATACTCTGTCCTATAGCAAAAGTAGTTAAAGTATTTTATCCATGCACAATAGTCCCCTTTTTTGTGTCATATCATATAGAAATGTGTAGATGCTGTTTATTGTGTTTAATGAGTGTCGTGTTTAGTACCGTTACATTTCTCTTGCTATTTTACAGCACTTGATGCAGGGTGCATGATCATAACTTATACGGCTCACATTCTTTAATGTTTTGAGTTAATGTCTCTCCTTCCCTTCAGGGTGGATCCTTTTTATGCATATGAGTGGCCCCAAGACAAAAAAAATCTCCCGCTCAAACTTTGCCATGAAACCATTGGCCAGTCATTAGGGAACGGGTGTGAGTTTAACCATAGTTATATTTGCGAAGTATGCTATCCATCTCAGATGCAGAAAAGCTAGTTCATGCTTTCATGACTTCTAGGCTGGATTACTGTAATGCTCTGTGTGCTGGTTGCCCAGCATCCTCTATTAACAAACTTCAGCTAGTACAAAATGCAGCTGCCAGAGTTCTTACCAGGTCTAGAAAATATGATCATATCACCCCAATTTTATCCTCCTTACACTGCTGTGCCCCTTTATCAAAAAGGTGGTTTTATAGTCTTGGTGCAATAGTTGTAGTTAGATTTGCCATTCTTTTATCTAAATTTGTTATTTCCTCGCTTTTTGTTGTAATGTTGTGTTTGGTTGTTTGTTATATGTTAGACTAGTCAATAAATCACGCTATATAACCAATTGGATTGCCTTTGTTTTACCTCACAGAAAATAAAGACAAAGATAAAGACCTTTGCTACATCTTATTAGGTTTACAAAACCTTCTAAACTATTCATCTACTTCACAAGAAGTAGTTATAATTCCCTTTTTTAAAAAAAAATCATAATTAGAGTCCGCTCAAACGAGCGGGTGAAGTCATTGTTATAGGTATTTTGTTAAATTAACTAAGTTAATTCTTATTATTCATAATTAAAGGTGCAGTAGGTGATTGTCTTCAGAAACATTTTTGTTGTGCTGGTTGAAAGTCTCTTCACATTCCTATAGTATTGATTAAAGTAAATGATCTAAATGTGTTTATATGTATTTTTATATTCTGGGTAAGCCATAAGACAAAAAAATGTTCATTCAATTAAAATAGTGTCGGGCCAACATCTCCTATAATTCCGATTAGTAGCCCAAACTGTCTGTCAGCAAATGCAGATTTGAGCTAGTGCGTACCTCTGTTTGCACAGATCTGCCGTTTGTGCATACACGTGCTGCACGTTCATGAGAAAGTGAGAGCGAGCGAGCAAGAGGGAGAGTGGTAAAAACATGCTGAATCAAAACTTTTTAAAATCCCAAATATTGGAGTTACCTTTGCACGCTGGAGGAAGGATGACACCATGGCTGAAGGATTTCTTTGAGACAGGTAATGTTGTGTTTTAAAACTCTTTCATTCACGCAAAGCTGATGTAGATGTTGTTGTTACAAATGGGTTATATCTGCACAGAAGTGTTGTTCACCCACTGAAATCTTCCAGCAATAGATTGATGTGACTATTTTCGGTTTCATAAGGGACCTTTTACAGCATCGGTAATGTAGATTTTATTTAGTTTAGCAACAAAACATCATAAATAGCGATATTACGCCTAGCCTGCTTTACTGAGGTGAAGTTGGCCTTATATTCACATCACATTGGTTCATTTTTGAACAATGTCAACCTGTGACGTGCTTCCTATTACCATGCTACTCTAAATATTCGGTCTTAAATAGCGTGTAAGTATGGCTTTGTAATGAGTGTGCTACCTGCACGCCGCAGGATAAGCTTTAGCTTTGGTTCAACAAATGAGAGGGTTCTGCTGTCATCTTTAGGGTGTGCACGCTCGTGTTTTCAGGAGGCGTGGCTTTGGACAGCAGGGGACTGTGTTTTATGCTAACAGGTTAGCATTGTGGCAGATCACCTACTGCACCTTTAATAAGGACTTGATATTAATGATCATTAATATTCATAAGCTGGGCTAATTTCGCAACAGTTGCATATATTTTGATTGAAAATGTTCCAAAGGCACACATTTAATGCGTGTTTCGCTTGTGTTCCACATATTCCACAAATTATTTTAACTTGATATGGCTTGTAAATGTGTTTTTATTTCTGTAGGGGACCTTGTAAACCACACTTGCAGAATTCTCTTAAAGGGATAGTTCACCCAAAAACAATTCTGATTTTATTTAATCACCCTTGACTTGTTCTCAATCAGTCAGAGTTTTTTTTTTTTGGTCTGTTGAACACAAAATATATTTTAAAGAATGTAGATAACCTGTAAACATTGACTTCCATAGGACAAAAAATGATGGTTTCCAGCTTCCTTCAAAGTAACTTCTTTTGTTAGACCAAAGAAAAACTCAAGCTGTTTTGGAAGTCAAGGGTGAGTAAATGATGACAGAACTTTCATTTTTGAGTGAACTATGCCTTTAATTTGAGAAATGATTTTTCTAGTGCTCCTTTGCAGCCTAAAATCTCAAGGGCTGAAAGCATCAGCGCAAACATTTTCCTGCAAAGTTAATGTCTGTTTAAGACAAGACTGACAATCAATTGCCCTGAAGAGGGAACAAGCCATTTCTGATTCACAGACACAAAAAAGGGCAGGATGATCTCTGCAGAAAAACCTTCCTTCCGGTGCACTATTGCACCCTCGCCGGAGAGTCATATCTCGCTTTAATTTGACAGGCTCAGGGTTTTTATATGAGTCTCTCTCCGCATGCCACTTTCCAGCATCGGCTACTTCTAATCAATATGGGCGATTGTAGTGTTATTTATGAAGGCCGAGAATGTTTTGTGGGTTAGAGAACATTGCATTTCGCTTCATCTGACAAAAGCCGCAGCTCTGGAGAGTTATTTCTCATCAGACATCGTCTTCCTCCATTCGGCCTCATTTAAACCTTCATTTCACACTGTGTGCTGAGATGTTCCTCCATCTTGCCAATGCAGTCCAAGTCCTGCCCCCTTCTCTTCTTTCATTCAGCCGGGAGCACTGCTCTTGAATACTAACACTGCCGACCAGCTGCTTTGATTGACAAGGCGCTCGACCCTGACCATCAGTGATGGGCCTATATTCACCAGTCCAATTACAGGATCCAGCCCGACCAGAACCCCCAATCCCATGGTTGGCTGCTTTTGTACTGACATGCTGAATAACAGCACTCCATAGCGAGGAAGGGTTCTGCTACAGCACTGTGTTCACCTGAAGAAAACGAATAAACCCTGCAGAAACAGCACTTCCTTTGAGACGGAGGGACATCTCAATCTGATCTCAGCTTAAAGGGCACTTAGGTTACCCCTTTTTACAGATTTAATTTAAGTGTTTTGTGTCCCCAGAATGTGTCTGTAAAGTTTCAGCTCAAAACACCCATCAGATTATTTAAAGTATTATAGCTTTCACTAGTTTGTGTTTTATGGCTCGTTTCCACTGACTGGTACGGTACGGTACGGGTCACCTTTATCAGGCTTGCATTTCCACTGCTAAAAGGGTACCAATGGTACTCTAATTAATTAATCGTAATGAATTAAAGCACGGTCAATATTAAAATCGACCAATCATTGCATTCCTATTAATGATATCAGTACATTGTACGAAATGCCTTTTCTACAAAAATATCCAAATGTGTTCGGCTGCCCGTGCCACTCGCTTAATGTCAGGTGACTCGCGCTCTGCGCAGCCTTCAACTGCAGCTGTATTGAAGAGGCGCACGTCACTTCAGAACTATAGTGGCCATTTTTCGACTGAAATAAATTTATTTTTGATGTCTTGTTCACACTATTTGGAGGGCCAGAACTAATTGCCTCAGGAGCCTGGTTTGGCCCGCTGGTCGCCAGTTGAATAGCCCTGATGTAGGCTATACCTTTTGTCTTATGTATTTTCATTTCACATTACTCACATCCTGAATATTGCTGTTTGCCCTGGTATGCATATTGTAGACCTTTATGTCTGCTTCTGTCTGAAATAAGTATGTAATGTTTCCAGAAATTATTTACAATTTCCCTGGGGAGGGCATAAATTCATAGGGAAGTGCCATAGCTGATATCAAAAAGCTTGTCAGACATAAAGACGTGCATAAGGGCTGGGTTTTGCGAGGGGTCTGTTACATTAGTATTAAGTCACAGGAATTATCAGTTAATTTTTCAGAGTAATCCAACACAGGCTCATTGGCTCAGGGCTACATTTTTGAGAACCGAGAATTATGAGCTTGTGGGTACATATGCTTGCATTTTGTGTGTAAAACGAATGCTGCATGCCGTACTTACCTCCGTATGGATGACTTTTCCAGCGTGAATGGTTTGCTCAGTAGCTCACCTTGGACAGTATCAGACTTGGGATGCGGAGTCAAGCAGACCAGGGTTCAAGTGTATGGAGTTAGTTATAAAATCAAAAATATTTTGTTTACGGGACATAGTACATAGTAATTAAAATGAACAATAAACTAATGTCCTGTTATGCGGTAACCGCAATTTTCATTGCACACTCATTCATGTTGCCCTCTGTTCTGCTGTCATTATTGCAAATCTTTATGTGTGCAATGAAAATTGTAAACTATTCCAGCCTATGTTTTACACAGCAGATGCCCTTCCAGCTGCAACCCAGTACTGGGAAACACCCATACATTCTCATTCACACACACACTCATACACTACAGCCAATTTAGTTTATTTAATTCACCTATAGCGCATGTCTTTAGACTGTGGGGGAAACCGTAGCACCTGGAGGAAACCCACGTGAACACGGGAAGAACATGCAAACTCCACACAAAAACGCCTTCTTTGCTCAGCCAGGACTCAAACCAGAGACCTTCTTGCTGTAAGGCCACCATGGCACCCTTCAATTTGAAATCAAGAAAAGCTTACCTTCCAGTGCAGATCAGATTCCTTTGAACAAACCTATAATTTGGCACTAGGTCAACATAGCAAAGTGGATCCAGACCAATTTATCACATGGCTTTTATGTGTCTAGACCTGACAACCTAACTACAAAGGTGGCTGAGTTTAATTCACATGCCTGAGCCTTCTTCCAGCCAAAGAACTGCCACTGAGATGTATGGAAACAAACTCTACAGAGCCAAAATGTTTACACTCTTCAAGAGTAGCAGTATCTGCACATCAGTGGGATAAGAGTAAACATATTAACATAAAACAATTAGACTTTTAACCTTTTAACTCCGATTGAATACCAAACATAAATCAAAGGCTTGTTTGTCCCTCGTCTCTCAGCGCACCCGTTACAAATGGCACCACATTTTTATTCATTTATTTAAATGCAATTAATTCCCTAAGTAAACCATAATGCAGATGAGGATGTAATTGATCACGAGGAGGAGCATGTTTGATTTATCATGAAACAGAGCAGAATTAATGGCTGACGGTGTCAATTCTTCACTGCAATAATGTTGTACTCAGACTACAAGGAGTCTGGAGGTGCATGGATCAATAACAGCTTCTCCGCTGTGGCTAATGGGGCTCCAGGAGCGAGGATATGAGGACAAGCACATTCCCACACACAGGCAGTAGAATCTCTTTGGTATTAGCATGTCTTACCAAACTACAAATTGCTCACTCTATCCACTCCACTTCTCAACTCGCTGTCTGACGCTGTGTTCACAACAGACACAGCACTCTTCTTCACGGCAAGTTTGCTCGCTTCATTCGCGTGTCAAATTCACTTCACAATAGACGCAGATTCACGTCATGGGCAGGGCTTCTGTCTGCCCATTGACTCCAGCTTCGTTGCTAAATGGCTAACATGGATTGTATTGAGAGAGTAGCTGTGCTTTATGTGCTTTAGGAAGGCTGAAAAACAGTGTAGATTCGTTCATTAGGTCATTTCAGAGGTGCACCCAGCTCTGTGATTTCATCAACTCCTCCAGAAACTATACCTGTATGATGGAAGCTTTCAGCAGTGCTTCCGACTGATCCGAGCCCAGTTTGATGAGCTACTGTATGAGCTATTGATAACTTGCAGTTGTTGAGAACCATGGGCGATGTCACAATGAGATGTTGGCACATTTTCAGCATTTTAAGATTTCTCCAAATTTTTCCACAACCCATTCAATGGTCATGCCCAACTAAGCCTGGTTTCTCTCAAAGTTTTTCCTTCACTTTCGTCATTTGGTGAAGTTTTAAACCTCGCCACTGGCTTGCTTGGTTTGTGGCACTGCGCATCGATGGATTTGCTCTTCAGTGTTTGGACTAAAGGTGCAGTATGTAAGTTTGACACCCAGTGGTTGAACTAGGTATTGCACTCCTGGATCAAAATAGACGCGAACGCGGGATGCCAGATTGAGTAGGAGCGAGTGATTTAAAACTGTGTTATAAATAAATGCAACGACACGCGATAGAGAGAATATTTTCCATATTAAAAGGAGTTTTGGTTCTAAGCAACACCTCGAATTGATATATTAGAAATGGCTTAGCTGAACATGTGAAACCTATGACAGTGATCACCTCAGGTAACCTATGACAGTGATAACCTCAGGTAAGCCTTGTGTGTTTTATTCAGTGCTAAATGCTAACAATGTGAGTTTGAATAGATTCTAAACCTTAATGTTTTGTGAGTGAGTGCTTATTCTGTGCTTCTGAAAGGCTGTATTTACATTTCTGACGTGTTTCGTCTGGTGCAAACAGCCAAACTGCTAATTACTGCGTATTTCATCACAAAGCGTGTTGTTAGGACACACGGTTACAATGTAACCTGCTCACCTAATGTTTACGTTCGTAGTATTTATATCATTTGCTAATTAAAAACCTCATGTGGAACTGAATCTATCTCATTTTGACTTCTGATACTGTCTATTTTGGTCACGGACGCATGCTTTCAGAGTCTTTCTGAATCAATGAATGAAATATGCTGTTTTCCAACAAAGCAACCCGGAGTGCTAAATTATAATTGGCTAAACTGGCATTGTGCTGGTTAAATTTACCTAAACAAAAACAGCGTTCCGGCACGGAAAAACCTTTTTCAAAGCAGAATATCTGACTTCAGCATTGTTTTTCAGTTAAACAAGTATGTTCACTTAGGATGTTTATTAAATATCTGCACACATATTATGGTATTTTTATGCTTTAGAAGAGTCAAAAACTACAGCACCTTTAAACAGTGAAAATTAAACCACACTTGTAAAAGCGTTGTAGAAATAAACATGAATTTAATTGAATATATTCATTTATTTAGCAACTCCACTAGCTTACTTTGTCCGTTTTATCATGACAGTTAGCCTACTCAGCGTCACCCCCTGTGGTTACAAATAACAGTACAATGGCAAGTACGTCAAGTATAAAAGCCTCCATAACTCGCGGCTGTATGTTAGTAAGAGTGATGATTGGGTTTAGGGTTGTGGTAGGTATAGATGGTAATACATACCTGCCAACACTCCCGTTTTTCCCAGGAGTCTCCCATATTTCAGACCCATCTCCTGCCACCCTCCCATTTTGTTATTGTTATTTGTCTCCCGTTTTCTCCTGGAAAACTCCCGTAATTTCACCCATTCCCCCACAGTTCCTCAGCATTTTGGTATAGTCTATAACAGGGGTGCTCAACCCTATTCCTGGAGATCGACCTTCCTGCAGTTTTCAGTTGCAGCCCTTATCAAACTTACCTGCCTATAATTATCAAGCGCTCCTCAGGTTCTAAATAATTGGTTCAGGTGTGTTTGATCAGGGTTGGAGCTGAAATCTGCAGGAAGGTCGATCACCAGGAACAAGGTTGCTCACCCATGGTCTATAACAACCCCCGATCGCTGACTTTGGTATAGTATTCGATCGCATCGGCTGCCCGAAGCCCAGTGCACAGTACAGTTACTTAGCTGTTTCCAGACATCTCACCCCCAACAACTAGACATCCCCACCACTGATGGTTGGGTTAAGGGTTGGGGTAGGTGTAGACGTTAATAACTGTGATGGTTGGGTTTAGGTTTTGGGAAGGTATAGACATTAATAACTATGATTAGGGATGTACCGATTCACCTCACGGTTCCATAAGATTCCTGATACTAATCTCACATTTCACGATTTAGTCATGATTTTTAAACAAAACTATTTGAAACAAGTTAGATAAACAGCTCTTTGATTTTTTTCTTAAATGCTGCACATTTTTTTACCATAACTAAATTACTACTTTAGAAACAAATAACCCCCCCCCCCCCCATAAAAAAAAGAATAATACAAACTAAAGAAGACTCATTAATATAAACAAACTAAAACTGTGACCTCTATAAAAACAAATCATTCGGTCTGCTTGGTTTGGCTTATTAATATTTTTTTCTGTTTTGCGTATAGACGTCTGTGATAGATGTTTTTTACTGTGCTGATGGTTTATGTGCATCATATTCATTGTTCTGTTAGTGTAAAACGACTTTTTGCAGTATTTGCATACAGTTTGTGTTTGTTTGGCGCACTTTACCGCTTTCATTTTACTCTGCCCCCTCACGTCTTGCTTGCCGCTGATGTTCAGGTAAATCGAGTTTGCGCTGTAAACACAGCACCCCCCTCTGTTCAAAAAAATGTATTGTGATACATTCAACATTTATACAAATTTAAATCACCACATATTTGAATCGATTTTCAACTAACTCACAGTGAATTGTTACATTCCTAACTATGATGGTTGGGTTTCGGGTTGTAGTAGGTGTAGACAATAAAAACTGATGATTGGGTTTAGGTGTGGAATAAGTGTAGATGTTAATAACTGATGGGTACAGCGCCATCTTGCCGACAACATAGTTTTGTGGGTGTCCATAACTTTAAGTTACGCCTCTACTACAAGTTACGCCCCCTTCATGGTATGCCCCTGTCTTCCAGTCCACAGACACTACTCGCGAATGTCTGCTAAAGTTCGAATTTTCCAACTTGCACGTTAAACAGATAAAAACGCATCATTCGCGCCGCCTCATTCACAGAAATAGCGCAGCAGGATGTCTATTCATGTCTTTGCATTGACTTAACATGTAAATCACTCGCGCTTGACGCTTCATTCGCATCTGGTGTGTACTAACCATTATTGTATTGTTTGTTTGTCTTTTGAACGCTGTAAGATTTGAGATACCCCAGATACTTTAATGTCTTTGACAATACAATGACATGGGCTGGAAACACAGAGACAATTGGCTCTACACCTCATGCTGGAAAGCTCACTCCTCTCCTTTCACCCTGAGCCCCACTTCCTGACCTTCACCTACTTTACCTTCTCCATCAGAGCACATCAATCACATTTCACATAAAATGTCCAAGTTTTAAATATGGTGTATCTTGTAGCTCCATATTCATGTTTGGTATCATTTTAAATGTCTCTGTGTGATTGGTAATATTATCTCAATTTAACTGTAATATTTCAATATGTATATGTTGATCTGGTTTTCGGCTTTAATACACTTTGCCAGATGCTCCAGCCAGGACTCGAACCAGTGACCTTCTTCCTGTGAGGTGACAGTGCTAACCACTGAGATTATTGAGTCTATTTTTGGAGTAATTATGCGTCTATCAGATTGTTTTGGACATCTATTAAAAGCAAAATTGCTTGATAAGTCCAAGCTAACAGAACCAAACACCTGTCAACTTAGTTTTAGTATTGTGTTGCACATCATCTACAGTAGTTGGACCCTGTAGGCAGCTTTTTGGCAGATGTTGAATATGAGTCAGAACGCAGCGAGAGAGCTCACTCTGACTGACTTTTCAGCTTAGCAAGCCAGCGAAACAAGCAAGTCAAGGAAGCACTCTGAATATTTCACCTTCATCCTACACAAGCCTTCAAACTTGTGAATATTTTCAAACTGGCAAAATGTAGAGAGTATAGACCAGCTCAATATGATTCATATATTCAAAATGGAAAGTCTTTGTTTAGATTTCCCTAAACTACTGCCACCTGCTGATACAGATAGTTATTTTATCTTGTGGAGGTGAAGAATGTTGTAGAATTTAGACTCTGTGGTGTATTCGAGCTATTTTTTATTTGATCCAGACACAAGTCAGAGAGAGGCAACAACATAGTCAGCTCTCTGCTATTTTTTTTATTTGTTTGGTATGTCTCTGCCTTAAAAGTAAAGTTTAAACACTGCCAAATATTTTATTTTACAGAATGTTTAATCATCCTGACCAGTCAAACATATAACCAATGTAAACGATGTCAGACCAGACAACGGTTGGGAAACCTGTTAGAAAACCTGTTCGAAGTTATCATTTTAGCAATTAGCAATTCGGATCTGGCACCTCATTTTACGGATTCTCCTCCTCACCGCCCTTCTCCCCCACTGTTCACTTTCTTCCATGACTCCCCAACCCTCTT
This sequence comes from Danio tinwini, assembly GCA_903798205.1. NCBI lineage: Eukaryota > Metazoa > Chordata > Actinopteri > Cypriniformes > Danionidae > Danio > Danio tinwini. Next base: position 338,575 of record CAIGQZ010005140.1, read on the forward strand.
CACTGTTGTTCGTGACACTCTGCCCTGCTCACTTTCGTCTGCTATCCCGCTATACACCCTCCCCCCACTCCCCACTTTCGTGCACGACACCTCTCCATCTTCAGGTAACTTGCTGGATGGACGTTACCTCGATCTGTTCCAGGACCTGAAGTAACACACTTTTTCCAGCGGCAATATTTGAATTTGTCACAGACAGCGCTTAGGATGTGCGGCAGACAGAAACAGCAAACATGTTTACTCTCAGAAATACTTTACTCTGCATCAGTGGACTTGGAATATTTATGTCTTTTGAATAAATTGCAACTGTATTTGAGGTTTTTTAGGACTGGGGCTTGGAGCTGGGTTACAGAATCATTGCTGTTATGAGTGTATGCACGTAGGGTTCCAAATATAAAACGAAATGGTCTTATGCTGCGTTCACACCAGACGCGGAAGAAGCATCAAGCGTGAGTGATTTACATGTTAAGTCAATGCAAAGGCGAATGAAGCTGCTCGAGTTGAGTGTTTTGTGCGATTGACGCGCGTTTCGCACGAATCGCTTGAGTTCGAAAATCTGAACTTCAGTGGACATTTGCACCGCGTTAACCAATCAGAAGCTTGCTCTTGTGGGGGCGTGATTATAACGTAGCACCTGTTGTTGGTGTCCCAGGGGAAAATTCTCTTGCCAACACCGACAACAGTTCATCAAACTGGGCTTGGATCAGTCAGAAGCTCCTCTGAAAGCCTCCATCATCCAGGTACAGTTTCTGGAGGAGTTTATGAGCTCACAGAGCTTGGTGCACCTCTGAAAGAATCTAGTGGCCTCAGACACGGCTCCAAATGAATCAATGCTGTTTTTCAGCCTCCATAAAGCACATAAACACAGCTTTTCTCTCAATAAAATCCATGTTAGCCATTTAGCAACAAAGACAGAAGCCCTGCCTATCACGCAAATCCGCGTCTGTTGTGAAGTGAATTTGACACGTTAATGAAGCAGATTTGACGTGGGAATGAAGCGAGTAAACTCAAATTGTTCACAATTTATCCGTGCTTTCCACGTCTTGTGTGAACAGCATAACAGGCAAGGGTAAATACGAGCACCAGCAACAACAGGAAAATACAATCAGTAATCCAGATAACAGGTGAGGTTCAGGGTAGACCGAAAACAATCAAAAACACGATAATCAATCCAGCGGTCAAAACACAGAGATGAAAAACACTTTCAATTGCACATAAACAGTAACAAGACTCAAAAATGGGTATGCATAAGAATGGAGCTTATATACTACCTGCAATCAGTTTAAATTATATTCAGTTCTGTGCATGTCAGTTTAGATTGTTAACAGCTGTGGTGGGTGTTGATTGGAGCAAAGCATCATGATAGTTGTTGTCCAGGTAAATAGCAGTTAGCATATACATCTGGCTAGAGTGTCCTGTAAAGAGGTTCATGTGCACTTCAGCAGATAATTGTGACACTCGTAGTGTAGTGTATGTAACACTGTTTTGACCATCAAGAGGAACAATGTGTTGATACAAAAGATATTGCGTACAATATACAAGAAATACAATAGATTAAAAGTCATGTTAAGGAACACGAAAGAAAAAAAAATGTCAGCGAATATGAATCGATAGGCTAAATTTTGTGACTATATTATGAACTCTCGTGAGATTGGGTTGTTTATGTCGTGTTTGCTTGCAACATAAACAGGGGGTTCTTACTGTAAGTGGGCTACTGTGGTCTATTTTGGCGTACCCATTGTTCTCATTGTTGAAGATCGATGACAACCGCCACTTTCTAGCTTCTTCATTAAACTCTCCTGACACTAACTTCACCCCCGCCCCCCGGGCATCATCTTAACCCCGGCTGCACAAGATCCCACAGCAGCACAAGGATAACAGAGTATTTCCACACTACGACTTATGCCTGCAGCACCGGCAGCACCATCTTTATCACATCCTCCTGCTTCTCATGATGGCTGGTTTGAGGAGAGTTTTCACACATACACCAGCAAGATGGCTCGCAGCTATTTCTACTATTACAGTGAGTGATCATTACAAGAGAATGAAATCCATTCCACTCAGAAAGCCACTATTTGGGGAGGAAAAGAGCTACAGAAAGGCATTTAAGTCACATTTCAAACTGGGTGATTTAAGTTTTCCATGTCCATGACATGGATGTGACAAGAAGCAAAGAATAATAGGTGTGTGCATTATAAATGCTTACTGTTAGATTGAAAAGTGAGGAATTGACCCTTTGCTAAGCCACACCCGAAAACCGCCACACACCAATCTTAGCTTAGCAACCATATCTACGTGCAAGAGGTCTGTCAAGCTTTCGAGTGAGAGAAACAAGCCAATATGCTCATTTGCATATGGATTATGCTAATCTGATACCCAGTAATCTAAAAGTTTGGACAGGGTGGTGGAATTTTTTTCCCTTTCCAAAACCTAAAACCAAAAGGGAGAAATGCAAGCATGGATCAAGCTCTGTGAGGGGTGCTAATGGAGCGGAGTTAAGTTGGTTTTATTTTCGATATTCCTGACACATTCAGTGATAGATGGCAATAACTCGCACACCTCCTACCCTAGAAATTCAATTCAATTCATCTTTATTTGTATAGCGCTTATACAATGTAGATTGTGTCAAAGCAGCTTCACATGGAAGTTTATAGTGAATTGAAAAGTGTCAGTTCAGTTTTCAGTGTTTAAGTTCAGTTTAGTTTAGTTTAGCTCAGTTCAGTGTGGTTTAATAATCACTACTGAGAGTCCAAACACTGAGGAGCAATTCCATCGATGCGCAGCTCTACAGATCCCGAACCATGCAAGCCAGTGGCGACAGCGGCGAGGAAAAAACTTCACCTATTGGCGAAAGTGAAGAATTTAAAAAACCTCGAGAGAAACCAGGCTCTAAAGATCTAAACTGTGTTTTCACAGCTGTCTTTTTCTTTTATTTCGCTCGATATTATGAGCACTGCTCCGTTTAAGCCCTCGTAACAGTAGTCTTACAAATAGCAATCATATTACCATCTGGTTCAAGCTACAAATATTTGAAATTATCAACAGAACAAAACAGAGATGTGATCACAAACTGAGCACTTGCGACCAATTAATATACTTCACCCGCAGCTGTTTTTCAGACATTTATATCCCTCATGTCCATGTCAGAGCTACAATTCACTGATGTTTTTGTCCGTCTTTTAGAGATTTAGTCATTGGTGACGATGTTATAGCTGGTTAGTGTCTGCTTTTATATAAGGTGTCGGATTAATATTTGCTGGTAAGGAAAATCTATGTGTTCACTTCTGCTATTTATACTTCGATTTGCATTTCAATTAATTTTTTTTCCACTTCACTGCAAATTAGAGTAGAAACTGTATAAAAAGCACACAAACATACTGACAGTTATAGGTACTGTACATTGTTATGGGTCAATGATGCTAATATTCGGCACAAATAGATCAATTTCCCCTTTCTAGATGTTCTTTATATGAATGAATTATGTCAAGCACTGTCCATGCATGTTTCCTCGTCGGTTAGTAACGCTATATTTCATTGCACAACAATTAGTCTATCAGGCTTTTTGGCAAAAAAAGAGAAATCATGGTTTAATTAGTTATTATTAGATAATTTTTAACTTTCATCTATCCTGCTGTGCATAAGCTAAACTGTTGTATGGTCAGCGTATGAGGTGGCTAGGCTAACCTAGCTTCAACTTTTATTAAATTATTTTCTAATCATTTGTGTATTGTGTTGTGAATATACCCCTGTAATGCATACTGCAGTCCTCCTTTGTCTGGCTTTCTTAGATATCTTACCTGTTCGCCAAAAATAACTAATTATATCTCTGGGAATGTCTGACACTGGCACGTACATATTGTAATAGACGTGCCAGGCACGAAAGCTTGATAGGTGTAACAACAGTAACTAAGGAGGGCGTGGCTTAGCGAAGGGTCAATTCTGTGTGTTCGCACCTTATTTGAATTACCTTAGTTATAAGATCCCAACCAGTGTTGGGCAAGTTACTTCAAAAAGGTAATTAATTATTAATTACATCATTGAAGGTACAGTATGTAAATTTGACACCCAGTGGTTGAACTAGGTATTGCATCCCTGTATCAAAACAAATGTAAGTGCAGGTTGACTCGGTCAACAGGAGCTGACTATCGAGCCTAAAGGCTGATTTAAATTGTGTTCTACATAGAATAAATATTTTCCATACTAAAAGGTGTTTTGGTTCTAACCAACACCTTAAATTGATATATTACAAACAGCTTCTATTTCTTGCAGCTGAACAACAGTAAACTGACAATGATCACTTCAGGTACACCTCATGTGCTTTATTCAGTATTAAATGCTAACAATGTGAGTTTGGATGCCATTTCACACAACATTTATTGCCATACTACTGAAAGCAGCAGCAGTTCACCTCAGATCTATAAAAATTCAATAAACTGTTTAAAATTGAACTTTAGATCTGACTCAAAATCAACACATAGTGTTTCAGCATCTGCATTTAACAATGTAAAAGAGGTTTAATATGTATTAATTAGATTTTAAACCTTACCATTTTGTGAGTGAGTGCATATTCTGTGCTTCTGAATGGCTGTGTTTAAATTTCTGAAATGTTTCATCTGGTGCAAACAGCCAAATTGCTTATTACTGCAAATCTCGTCACGTAGCGTGTTTGGACACAGGGTTACAATGTAACCTGCTCACCTAATGTTTACGTTCGTAATAATTATACTATTTGCTAATTAATAACCTCATGTGGAACTCTGAATCTGTGTCTCATTTCGGAGTCTGCTACTGTCCACTGGAGGTTGCATTTCTGTCATAGACGCATGCTTTGAGAGCCTTTCTGAATGAATGAATGAAATAATTAATGAAATACATGGTTTTCCAACAAGGCAACCCCCTGAAGCTGATATATAATTGGCTTATCTGGCAATGGGTGAGTTAAAGAGACCAAAACAAAGAGCGTTCCTTTACGTAACATTTTCAAAGCAGAATATCCAACGCAATCTCACTGTAATTCGTAACTTTTTGATTTAGTGGCTAATTCGTATGAATTCGTACGATCTAATTCGTACAAATTGGTACGATTTGCTCATCACCCAATGACGGTTGGGGTTAGGGGTGGGGTTAGGTGCCACGCCTCCTTTTTAAAAGCGTACGTTTTCGTACGACTGAACTTGTACGAATTCGTACGAATTAGCCACTAAACTGACAAAACGTAAAATACTTACGTTTCCTTGTGAGATCAGGCTGAAATATCTGACTTCAGCATTGTTTTTCAGATAACCAAGTGTTCACTTAGGATGTTTCTTAAATATCTGCACACATATTATGGTACTTTTATTCTCTAGAAGAGTCAAAAACTTACATACAGCAACTTTAAAATTGTACTTACATTATTTTTCTAATGACTTTGTCAGAATGTAAGTTAATTACTCAATACTACATAAAATCCCTATAAACCTCAACAATAGACTTAATAATGAAATAATATTTAAACTTTTAATGAATTAAACAAGTCAAACATGACAGTTTAGCTTTATTTAAATAAACTAATACGTCACATGTATCAAAATATGAAATGGTTCAAAGTAATATTTTGTCAATTTATAGTTAATTCATTATCATTGAGTCAATTCATTGTTTCTACTGTATAATTAAATTTAAAAAATGTAATGATACTATATATAACATACTATATATGTTTAAATTATACTTGTGGTGGTAGCCATATTAAAAAAAAACACCATTTACAAACATCACATAAATAGTTAACTGTATGAGTTAACTATATTTTTAACAATAATTTTATTTATTATGACACTGTTATACGACTGTTATATGACACTGTTATACACTGTTATATGTTTCTTTTCAGTGGGTTAAAGTAAAAAAAGACTGTTGAAATAAAAAGAAATCCACTATTTCTCTTACTTTAATGCTATTCAGGAGCCATGTGCACCCACTGACAGGGAAAATCTGCTTCTCTCTCTCTCTCTCTCTTTCTCTCTCTCTCTCTCTCTCTCTCAAGTTCAAACAACATTTCAATCCAGACAGAACTTTTCACACTTGTTCATTTGGTTCAGACTAAGGACAACAAATGTTAAATTGTAGCATTTGTCAGCCATTTTGGTTTCTTTTCCCACCACACCAATCTGCTCTGGTCTGAGTCAGTTGAAACAAACCAAAACACGGTCAACATCCATATCACTCCTTGGCCAGGTATATCATTGAATTAATTTTCTAAACAGGTTTTTTTCCATTGGCAATATTCCTAGAGAACTCCCATAAGTAAGCAGCTGGACAAATATTGCACAGCAAAAAGCGATGATTTATTTTTGCAACTGTGTGGGAGCTGGTTTAGTCCAAAAATGTGCAGTACTTTGGATGAGTTTGGATCACATTCTTACCACAAACAAGCCACTCCAGCGTGCATTTGAAAGAGGACCACCATTTCAAGCAGGCATAAGTACACTTGTTTGGTCCGCTTTTGGTTTGCACTCGAGTGGGATTGCTGCATTAACACCTGCCCAAACAAACAGCACCAGAAAGGGAAAATGTACTTAAGAGCAATTCAACTGAACTAAATAGGTAAGGTATGAAAGCACCTTAAAATGTGGGTTTGTGATGATCACTTCATTCATTTTCCTTCAGCTTAGTCGTTGATTTATCAGGGGTCACCACAGCAGAATGAACCGTCAACTACTCTGGCATATGTTTTACACAGCAGATGCCCTTCCAGCAAAAAGGTTTGTGATGATTGCACTGGATAAAAAGAGACTGATACTTTTTACAACTATAGAAAAATAAACCAGAACCAGTGGTAGATTCCAGAAAAAGTGTCCAAGGTAAGGATACTCTTTGCAAGGTAGCCGCCCTGTAGCTCACATTCCCAAAATCAGTGAAGGACATTTTCAAAAACGCCATCATCTTTAGAAATAAACTGAACATTTGAAGTCTAAACAACTGCATTCCCTCCAAAAAAAACCCCTCAATATTCAAATATGTCTTGTGAGTTTGGTCCCCCATCATGGCATTCTCTATAAAGAATGCTTAAAGCAGAGTAATACAAACTGAAGTGGTTCGTGTAGTGATACTATTAGAATATTGCATGGCTAGAAAGATGACTTGAATATGTTTAGTATACATATATTGACTCAAGTGTTGTGTGAGTCCTGAACCTGTACACATTGCATAAACCACCAAAATAGAATGAACGTATATTGTGCAGCAAAAGCTTTATTTCTGTTATATAAGATGTCAATAAAAGTGACTGCTAAACTGCAATAGAGTTTCTATATATTGATGTATTCTATTTTTAAAGTGGACAGTAGAGATCAAGGTCCCATAATGCAACTCAAAAGCAGGATATGGTAAACATACCTGTAAGCATAGTAAGCAAGTTTATTGTCAGATTTTTTTTCAGTAGACAGACAGACGTCTCACTTCATGAGTTTGTATTCATAAAAGTGGCAGCTGTTTTAGGTGTAAAATGTAATTCAGCAATTTTTTTAATAATATTTTTGTTTAATACAATATTTGAAAAGCATCTGTGAGTTTAAGGACATGAACAGCTCAGAGTAGAACATCCTTGTTGTCTTATGATAATTATAGCATGGCTTAAATGCAGCAATGCTTTTTCTTTGTTAATAATGGCCTATATACACAGCTAGTGTTTTTCAGCCAACAATAAACTTCTGGTGAGAGGTTTATGTGACTATTTTTAATTTCCTAAGGTTTCTTTTACATCATCAATGTCGTAATGTAATTAAAATACAATCGGTTAAATAGACTTAAGCATTAATTTATTTGAGGGTAAAACAAGATGAAAGACAGTGTAAACGCAAGCACCGTCAGCAGCAGCAGGCTAGCGCAGAAACTCCAGTGAAAATACTGGGGTAAAATAAATTTCCATATTTTAAAGACATGGTGCAAAATAATTTTTATTTAATGCAATGTTTCATGCCCAGTCTGAGGCCCACTTTATATTGTATGTTAATCAGACAGTGAAGATCACTAATTTTTTATGAAATTAGGTATTAAACGTGGCGAGTTTGTAATGGTGCAACAGTTGGAAGTAGAATGATTACAAAGTAGCAATATCCAATAACCGACTCTCACTGGAACTGCAACTGTAGTTTTAATGATTTTATATTTTCTTTATTCTCTATTTCCACCTCGGGATACTCATCCCGATGCCTGTAGAGATTGTGCACATCAGCCATTCACATCATTCCAGCCATTGATGTGATCCAAGACTTGTGAAGAGATGATGCCAAGGTATCCATAATCCTGGACCAGGCCGTATCCTGAGCGGATGCCTTGGTCGTCATGGAGCAACAGAGAGCATGGGACTGATTCCTGAAAGACCCCAGTGACAGACGAGTCTCCGCAACGATCCTGTGGGCCAGCCTAAACACCCGTCGGTGACCTACTTACACCTGCAGCTTCTCCATGATGGACGTCCAGCATTTTCCAGCCTCTGGCGCCTAGACCTTAGCTCTGCATGAGAGGTGAAGTGGAGAGGAGAAATGATCGAACCTGGTTTCTCTCTTTTTCCCCCTTACTTTCATCAATTGGTAAGGTTTGTTTCTCGCCACTGGCTTGCTTGGTTTGGGACTTGTGGAGCTACGCATCGATGGATTTGCTCTTGTGTTTGGACTTTCAGCAGTGAAAATTTAACCGCACTAAACTGAACTAAACTATTGAACTAAACTTCAACTCAGAAAACTGGACTGACAGTTTCAATTTACTAGAACTTCTGTTAAGCTGCTTTGAGACCATCTACATTGTAAAAGCGCTATAGAAATAAACATGAATTGAATTTTAGGAGACTTTTATTTCAGTATGTTGATGTACTTCCAACTGAAACAGAGTATTGAGTAGGCGGCAGGGTTTTTGTTTTACGTATCATTCACTCATAGCAAACTAACGGTAAGAGAGGGCATTAATATGCAAGTCGACCTCAACAGAAGGAAGCAAATGGTCAGATTTTCATTGAAGATTACCAAAACAAACCACTTTCATGTCAGTAGATTATTTTATTCACAGATTAATTATTCACTTTTAGAATATCAACATAAGCTAGCAAAATGAACTACAATTTGTATTCCCGAATTTTAAAAACGTATATTTTAATATGCATTATCTAAAATTAGCTTGAACTTAATACCATACTTTAACTATATAAAAATAATAAAATATATCATTAAATTTTCTTCAGTTACTGAAAGTGTGTGCTAAATTGTAGCCTAGATGGTGTGATGTTAAAAGATTGAGCTGCAGAAAAAGGATTTGTCTACTTTTCACTCAAGCTTTCTTTAGCAGTCTCTATCTCTGGAAGGAAAAGAATACCCTTCATAATCCATTCACAGTGTTTGCCTCATCATAACAAGCCGTCAAAGACAGCGTTTGAGCAAAGGGGACAGTGTGACCATCACACATTTCAAAGGATAGCAGTGTTCTTGTTTGTTCCTGCATTAAAGCTGATTGCCATGCTGGAATCCTCTAGAGAACCATTAAAATCCTGAGGACAGGCTGCATTAGGGTTGCATTTAAGTGCAGCTCTTGCAAACATCTTTTGTATCCAGTGGTGTCCTGTTTTAATGTCAAACCTTCATCCTTATTAGTCTGCAAATAGTGTGAAATTTCTGATTCCACATATCTCCCCTGGCTTATGTATAATGATCTACTGCAACAATCAATCAAAGAAGCTCTATCAAGAATGAAGAGGTAAACGAAGTTGCATCACATTTTACTTTCCTGTCCTTACATATAAATTCTTTAAAAAAATTTTCATACTTCAGATATGGAAGCTTTTTTTGCAGTCAGACTGTATTATAATCATATAAAAGTCTATTAATTTAGGAACAAAGGGTTCATTTTAACACAAACAGACATATATATATATATATATATATACAGTTGCAATCAGAATTATTGAACCCCCTTTGAATTTTTTTTCATTTTTAAATATTTCCCAAATTATGTTTAACAGAACAAGGAAATTTTCACAGTATGTCTGATAATATTTTTTTTCTTCTGGAGAAAGTCTTATTTGTTTTATTTTGGCTAGAATAAAAGCAGTTTTTAATTTTTAAAACCCATTTTAAGGTCAAAATTATTAACCCCTTTAGGCTATTTATTTTTTCCATAGTCTACAGAACAAACCATCATTATACAATAACATGCCTAATTACCCTAACCTGCCTAGTCAACCTAATTAACCTAGTTAACCCTTTAAATGTCACTTTACACTGTATAGAAGTGTCTTGAAAAATATCTAGTCAAATATTATTTGCTGTCATCATGTCAAAGATAAAATAAATCAGTTATTAGAGATGAGTTATTAACATAATAAATATGTTTAGAAATGTGTTGAAAAAATCTCTCCGTTAAACAGAAATTGGGGAAAAAATAAACGGGGCTAATAAATCAGGGGGTTGAATAATTCTGATTGCAACTGTAGATAGTGCTTTAGTTCTTGAATCATATCACAAATATAGCTAATCTAATGTCACTAAGCCTTTTTGCTAAACTAGATATGCATTGAATCACTGCCATCTATTGGCTTACTTCTGTAAATGCCTTTCATTTAAAGGAACGGTTTATGTGTATGCCAAAAAAAAGAAAAGTCAAGGAATGTTCACACTGCTTTTTGCTTCACACTAGCATTCGCAAGTACAGTTTTTGATTCTAAAAATAATCAAACACAGTTGATGCAATTAATCAAGGTGTTCAGACTCTTTTGAACACCTTGATTATTTGGATCAGCTGTGTTTGATTAGGATTGGAGCAAAACTGTGCAGAGCTGCGGCCCTCCAGGAATTGAGTTTGAGACCTATGACTTAAATTAATAAAAGTGAATGAACTCACGTATGGAGTGGAAGGGATGACCTTTTATTTGTATTTTTATGGTTGAAACACTGTTTTAAATCAACGCCTTGATTCTTGATGACGCAAACAAAGTCAAAATAAGTATGTGAAACTGCTGTCTATCCATTCTGAGGGATGACTGATATGAGTGCAATCCTGGAATATAAACCTTACATGTAAAAATCTATAGGTGTAAAAATGCCCTGAGATAGATTTAAAATACACCTAGTCCTTTACTGGTACAAAGTAAATATCATAATCAGTCTCAATCAGCTTCACAAGATGACATTTCAGCAATGACAAATGTGTTCACAAGATTTTGGCCCAAAGGACAAACATCTTCCGTAGAGGACAGGACGTGTAATTGAATCTAGTGTCCATCCGTTCACTCAGTGCCACTGCAATGATCAGAAGAAAAACACATATAAATCACCACTGCTCCACCACAGGCCCATCATTTCTACAAGCCTGGCAGATTATAAATCATGTTTACAAAGCTGTAGTCTTTACAGAGAGTTGCTCCAAAACATAATTACAGCTTGTAAAATTTGGTACTCTGCACATAAAGGAAAGGTTGCACAGAAACGCGGAAGAAAGAATTTGAAGCCTGGGAGAGTAAAAAATATATATCTCAGTTGTTGCCTTTGGACACTATCAGACAAGAAAAGGCTCCAAAACCACTGATGGTGCAGATGACAGGATCCAGACCACAAACATGCAAATTAAAACCAAAGATGTACTTAATAAAGATGTACTTGCTGCACTTGATTAAAAAAAAAAAACTTTACCTCAGTTTTGTCAGTTCTTTGAACAAGTTGCAAATGCTTTGGTACGTCCATGCAAATGATTATGTACAATTCTCTGCTGTTTCCTACATTATCAATTGCTTATGTCATGATGATCCAAATGTATTTGTTAAATAGTCTTCAATTGCAAAATGATTAAACATGACAAGTTGTTGTAATATGTCAGGCATCTTTCTATACATTTCCATTAGACTTTTTCCTTCTAAATCTGTCCTAAATTAAATCTTGACTTTCTCTATTGAAGGTGCATCTCATGAACCATCAGCTGGCAAGTATATATATATATATATATATATATATATATATATATGCACACACAGTTGAAGTCAGAATTATTAGCCCCCTTTGAATTTTTTTTTTCTTTTTTAAATATTTCCCAAATGATGTTTAACAGAGCAAGGAAATTTTCACAGTATGTCTGATAATATTTTTTTCTTCTGGAGAAAGTCTTATTTGTTTTAATTTGGCTGGAATAAAAGCACTTTTTAATAAAAAAAATTTAAGGTCTAAACTATTATTAAGTTTTTAATTTTTTAAGTTTTTTTTCAGCAGTCTACAAAACAAACCATCGTTATACAATAACTTGCCTAATTACCCTTACCTGCCTAACCTAATTAACTTAGTTAAGCCTTTAAATGCCCCTTTAAGCTGTATAGAAGTGTCTTGAAAAATCTAGTAAAATATTATTTACTGTCATCATTCATTCATTTTCCTTTCAGCTTAGTTTTTTTATTAATCCAGGGTCGCCACAGCAGAATGTACCGCCAACTTATCCAGCATATGTTTTTTGCAGCAGATGCCCTTCCAGCCGCAACCCAGATCTGGGAAACATCCATACACACTCATTCACTACGAACAAATTAGCTCACCCAATTCACCTGCACTGCATGTCTTTGGACTGTGGGGGAAACCGGAGCACCCAGAGGAAACCCACGCGAACGCAGGGAGAACATGCAAACTCCACACAGAAACGCCAACTGACCCAGCCAGGACTCGAACCAGCGACCTTCTTGCTGTGAGGCGACAGCACTACCTACTGCGCCACTGCGTCGGCTACTGTCATCATGGCAAAGATAAAATAAATCAGTTATTAGAAATGAGTATATAAAACTAGTATGTTTAGAAATGTGTTGAAAAAAATCTTCTCTCAGTTAAACAGAAATTGGAAAAAAAATAAACAGGGGGGCTAATAATTCTGACTTCAACTGTCTATATATATATCTGAAGCTCAACACAATGTTACAATACCTGACAATGGAAGGACAAGGAATTGGATGGGGTCAACAGCCAGAGTGAAGCGGAAGAGGAGTGAGGCTTACGTGGCAAAAGAGTTGGGAGGCAAAATAGAGAGGCTGAGGACATATGCGTGCTCCTGATGACATAAGAACCACATTAGTAGACCACGTTCTCAATCATGGACTTACAATGGCCAAGGCTGGTTGATAGTGTAGCCAAATTTTGGAAGAACAGCTATGTCTTCAATTATTGACTTTTTGTCAACAGAACAGTTATGTAATCAAACTGCAGGTATTGTACGGTATACTTTATGTAAAGCTTCATACAATATTTTATTATTCCAATATACAGTAAGTACACTGTAAACCAGGGGTGCCCAAACTTAATCCTGGTTGATTTAACCAAAATCACATTCAAAGAACCTGTTGACTTTGGGATGAGGAAACCGGAACTGCTAAAATGCTAACTTGCTTCCTGGTTCAGGGTTCCTAAACATTTTTACTACAAAGATTCCCTGACTTTTCCAGGACTTTCAAGTCAACTTTCATGACCTAATGTTTCATGTAATCTCTACGTGGTAAATCATATGAAACGTTTAAATGTATTACAGCATATCTTAAAACACGCAATAGTTTCAATTTATTTTTATATCTATGTAAAATAGATGATGCTTGCACAGCACTAATGATGTCAAGAGCATGTTTTTTGGCCACGAAAAGAAAAGAAGTAAAAACAACTAACCTCCATTCCAATATGCAGACATTTGTCAAACTAATTTTAGATAATCTTAATAGTTTGTTAAACTAGTAATAGCAGGTAAAACTACTTCTATGCGCTTGTTAAGTCAAGTATCGGTGACGTATGGAACACTGTTTCCAGGTCCAAGCTGCTACTCATTTCAACTGACAAAATGTTAGTCAATGACCCCCTTTCAGTCATATCACACATTAAAGTAAATTTTATAGGAAATCATGGAGTACACAACAGTCTTGTGACTTGCTGCATCACAGACACTTATATTTCAACAATTTATATAAAAATGAATCGCTCTCTGGCCATCAGACATTAAGCATGGATATAATTACTTATCTATTTATTTAACACCGCCCCTTTTCGCAGCTATATATTGCAATCGTGATTTTCGAGTATTTTTCAAGTATTACATCGCTTTGTAAACGTTTATTATTACCAATTGACAGGTCTCCCCATACAGTTTGATAGAGCGATTGGAACCGGAAACCGATTTGTGTGACGTCACACTTAACAAGCGAATTATAAAGCCTCGATAGCACTGTACTTTTCGCTCTATAGACTTCCATTCATAGGCATGCGAGTGCGGCAGACCAGAAATGCAAGCACATGCGACATGTTTCGCATTTCACTGCATATGAAAGTTCAAGCCGGGTGAATTTGTACATGTGAAATCACATCAGGTGACTGTGTGAGACCAATGGAAGATAATTTGACACTAAGAAATTTTAAATATGGAGCAATCACTCACTTTTATTAATGTCTAATCATATTGTTTAACACCGCCCCTTTTCGCAGCGCCATACGACAGAATTTTGCAAGCACGAGCTCTAGTGTGACCGCAGCTTAAGTCACTTTGGACAAAAATATCTGCTAAATGACTAAATGTAATTTCCATGACTTTTCCAAAACCTTGTGGGATTTTCTGTTTTTCCAAAACTTTTCCAGGCCTGGAAAATGCCATGTCAAAATTTCTAGAAAAACAAGGTTTTCCATGACCGTATGAACCCTGCTGGTTTTTGCATACAAATTGACGTCATAGTTCCTCCACTCTATTGGGTAAACTGTAAGTGGGCAGGTTATAGAGACCAAAACAAAAACAGCCATTCTGATACAGGAGAATAACTGACTTCATTGTTTTTCAGATAAACAAGTATGTTCACTTAGCACGTTTCTTAATATTGTTTTTTTAAGCTTTAGAAGAGGCAAAAAAAATGTGTAGTACAGCACCTTTAATAAAATGAGAATTATTGTACCCCTACCCCATAGCCCTTAAAACCAAGTGTGAAGGGGAAAGGCTTCAAAATTTACCTCTAAGAATTAGAAAGCACTACATTACCTGCACAAGTCATCAGATGTCATCACAATCTCTTGCTACATATGAAATCAGACGATCGCAACTGCTGTAGTTATTCTAGTTGTGTTGTTCAGGAAATCACTGAAGCCATATATTATGTTATCATAACGATCTAATGTGGCAATAAGATCATAACTATACTGTGCATTTACACTGTGGCCATATTCATCTATGTAAACCAAGCGGCAACCTCCCGCTCTCCCTCGGTAAGCCAATACGGAAGTAACTAAAACTGCAATTCATCGACTCGCCTTGGGGGGGCTGGCTCCAGGAAGTCTAAGTGCTTTCTTTCTGCATTGGTAAATTGGCCATTTTTACAGCTGATATAAACATGTTTACAGCCTGGTACAAACGATGGCTTTGGTGCATATAGCTATGATTACCCTTCATGACAACTGTGAGGGGGTGAATTTTTTTATAACTCATCCGTTTCCTTTTTATTAAGTTATATTAAGTTTGCATAATTAAGGGCGTGGCCACTTGAGTGACAGCTAGCCCTCGCTGGTCGCTGTCTCGTCACCTCAGCTGATTCTGGCTAATTAGCTGCTGAACTCAGCATATATATCGTATTTTTGTTTTGGTTAATGCTTCTTTACACAGTAATTTGCCTTTTGAAATTATTTCCTGCAATCATCAGATGATATGGCATGCTGTGTGGACTTAATTGTGCTTACAAACTGTTCAAGTTGCCTCCATTTCCCAGGTGAGTGAAATTATATACCATCTCTATAAATGTATTTGTTTTATTTAAGATCCTTTATCATTTATAATGTTCTTTAGACCAGTATTGCGCTCCAGAATCTGACAGATTGATTACCTGTAGGCTAAAAAACAGTCAGCTGAAGCGTTGTCATACAGTGTTAGTGCTGGATTATTATAGACAGCCTTGCATTTACTAACACACACACTATATCTGAAGTGTTTGATAGTAATTAGCGTTTTCCTCCTGTCGATAAAAGTCATAAGAACAATGTTTAGTGGCTCAATGTATTACAGCAGCGTTTTTAAAAGTCTAAACACTTTATTGATACAGTCTACATCCAAGCACGTGTGGTCAGAATACAAACAAGTCACAGGTAATGAGGTATTAAACGTTCTCCCAAAGTAAAAAGTCTGTCTAAGCAGGTCTAAGCAAAATGCTGAGAATCCAGCATGCATCTGTAGCTCTGCTCACTCTCCGCCTCTTTATCCTTATTTGGTATCCCTCTTTTGGTGCGATGACACGCTAACAAAATGGCGACGGTTGGCCGCGCCTACTTGTAGCTTCTTTTGCTGTGTTTTAGAAACCTATGGGTGACGTCACGGATACTACGTCCATATCTTTTACAGTCTATAATGTAAACCCTGCTGAAAAAAACACCATATTCTGGTAAGGTATGTAAGTATGTATTTGATGCTGGTCTTGCTGGTTTTAGTGCTGGTATTGCTGGTTTCAATGCTGGTTTCAGTGCTGGTCTCAATGCTGGTCTTGCTGGCCTGAGTGCTGGTCCTGACTAGCATTGAGACCAGCAGGACCAGCATTGAGACCAGCAAAACCAGCATTGAAACCAGTAAGACCAGCATCAAAACACCAGTATATGCAGTTTTTTTTCAGCAGGGTTAACACACCAAAATAACATTAACATTATAGAAGACACTGTAAAAAGCTCATTCCCAGCCACTAGACTTTTCTCACAGGATGTTTGAGCGTCATCGAGTGTCAGAATGTTGTGTACCCCTTGCCCTTAGCCCTACGCCTTTAAGTTTAAGAGAATTGGGACGCCCCTACCCCTTCACGGCAAGGGGAAGGGCTAAGGGGTAGAATTGGGATTGGGTCTTATTTAGGTGTTATTAAAAGAGAAGACACAAAATATAGATTTATATAAAACAGATAAATTATACTAATCTTTTTGTAGAGTACACTTCTGTTTTGTCTTTGTAGTTTAAGAATAATAAATGCTTATATGCTATTTAATATATTATTTATATATTTAATAATTTAAATAATGTAAATATTAACAAAATATTAATATTAACAGTTTAAACTCTTTTTTTTATTAAAAAAACATTTACAGTGAAACAGTCTTGAATGTGTTTCAACTCAAGCTACCATTATAAGTCAAAGCGCAGTTAAATTGTTCAGTGAAGGCTTCTAGTAGTTTGGGTATGGCCTCCTCAGGTGGGACATCCCGCTCCAGCTCTTGGCTCAGTGAGGTCACACCTTTTCCCACAATTCCACATGGCACTATATTGTCAAACCAGCTCATATCTGTGTTGCAGTTCAGAGCAAAACCATGGGAGGTGATGTATCTTCCACAATGGATGCCTGTGAAACAAAACATATACCAACATAACAATGTTTATCGGTCTTCTCCTTTAATTTATTGTATTGATATAAGAAGTCCAGTGATATTTAATATCCTTTTAGACCTGGAAACAGACTGGCTTAACAATTAAAAAATGAACTACTATAAGCAAATCTAATGAGTATTATTTTTCAGGATATATGTTCAATCTATAACTAGAAAAGTAAAGTTCATAGACAAACTTTATGGCGTCTTGAGAAAGTCTAGTCTGAAAGTTTGAAGCAGTTGGCATAGCATAGATAACTACATACAATTGAAGTCAGAATTATTAGCCCCCCTTTGAATTTTTTTCTCTTTTAAATATTTCCCAAATGATGTTGAACAGAGCAAGGAAATTTTTCACAGTATGTCTGATAATATTTTTCTTATGGAGAAAGTCTTATTTGTTTTATTTCGGCAAGAATAAAAGCAGTTTTTTTAACCATTTTAAGGTTCAAATTACTAGCCTCATTAGTCTTGATAAATGTCTAGTAAAATATTATTTACTGTCTTCATGGCAAAGATAAAATAAATCAGTTATTAGAAATAAGTTATTAAAACTATTATGTTAGAAAAAAAGTGTTGAAAATTTTTTGTCTGTGTTAAACAGAAATTAGTGGAAAAAATTTACAGGGGGCTAATAATTCAGGGGAGTTAATAATTCTGATTGCAATTGTATATATAGACACAGTTGAATTATTTGTCTTCCTGCTAGAAAGCTGATTTTTTTTAACACATTTCTAAACAATAGTTTTAATAACTCATTTCTAATAACTGATTTACTTTATCTTTGCCATGATGACTACATAATATTTGACTAGATATTTTCCAAGGTACTAGTATTCAGCTTAAAGTGACATTTAAAGGCTTAACTGGATTAATTAGTCAAACTAGGGTAATTCATAGATATATACACTAGATGTCGCCTACCCTACTGTTGTCTATTAGAAGGAATGCGTCAATAGAGCCGCCATTTTAGTACAGGGTAGCGCTCCTTTAAAATGAATGCAGGACCAAGGTGAAGTGGAGGACTGTGGCCATCCAAAGCCAGAGAAATACACATATACACATATATCTATGATCGGGAGTTTTCTCCGGTGGTCTGTATGCAAATATTTAAAAAATTATGAAATATTATAATTTTACATCACTTTTCTACATTGATGGATGTGACCGCACGGGCATTCCTGACAAAGAGTGAGTGTTTGTGTGCATGGATATGCATTACCCTCCTTTCCTGTTTAATTTGATCTAATCCATGTCCTGAAACACACCCCCTCTCCTGCTTTCACTTCTCATTCTGACGGAGGGAGCGATTAGTTTGTGAATGAATCTCCGTTTTGAACGACTCGTTCACTTATAGCTGACAATAATACAAGTTTCTGGCAGCGCAGCGTCTTGTCATATTTCATAACATTGCTGATTTTATTCAACAAAACTAGCATAAGCTTAGAATTTAGTGCGAGTTGGTGCTACTTTGCCTTATGGTCACTGCAGTAAGAGACTGTATTATTATCAATAACATTACTTGTTAAGCACAAAAGTTCATAACATACAAAAACATAAAAAACAAAATCTTACCTAAGAAATGTGATGACGTTGTGCTTTGTTTTCTTTGTTTGCTCGTTACTACACCCGTACACAGCGCTAAAGTCCAGCATCTTCACATTGGCACACTGTCTTGACTAGTGCTGTTGAATGACGTTTGTCCTAGGAGCACTGTACCAATGTGGCGGCGCTATTGACGCATGCTCAGGGTCCCTATGTGATATCTAGTGTATATATCTATGAGGGTAATTAGACAAGACATTATATAATGATAGTTTGTTCTGTAGAAATGTTCTGTAAAATATTGCTTAAGGGAGCTAATAATATTGACCTTAAAATATTTTTAAAAAATTAAAAACTGCTTTTATTCTAGTCGAAAAAAAACAAATAAGACTTTCTCCTGAAGAAAAAACATTATAGGAAATACTGTGGTAGAACATAATTTGGGCAATATTTTAAAAGAAAAAGAAATGCACAAGAGGGCTGATAATTTTGACAACTGTACATTATTTATATTTAAAAAACAGAACTTACCAATTGCACAGATTTTATTGTCTCCCACCCAGACTCCAGTATCAGGAGAAGTGGAGGCTTTAATCCCAAATTTACTGCACAACTTGATTACAGTTCTTTCCAGTTCACACACGTACCATCTCACGCTCTTTTTGAAGCAGCCCAGGTTGAGGATGGGGTAACAGACAAGCTGTCCTGGCCCGTGAAAAGTGATAAGTCCTCCTCTGTTGGTGCGGCAGAAATCTGCGCCCAGAGCCTTCAGTCTCTGCTCCTCTGATGTAGGGTATGGAGCCTGTCTGAGGCCGATGGTGTACACAGGCTCGTGTTCGCACAGTAATAACGTGTTTGGGATGTTGCTGGACGAATCAAGATGCTGCTTTATGTGCTGCTGCTGTATTTTCAAGGCACTGTGGTAGGAGACCCTTCCTAAATTAACTGCTTTGACAGCTGCTTTAGTGACCGACATCGTGTCTTCAGATGGGGTTATAATGCATCGGCTGTGTAAATGGAAAAAGACTGTTATTTGCATAAAGTTGTACACGTACAGAGCTGGATGGAAGATATAGTCTGAATGATGTAGTCAGTTTGAAAAAATCAAGTACTTTTAAAGAAAGCCTGGGCAATATTGCAAAAAATTAATTATTTTGATGATATCATGTTTCATATCATTCGGTATCGATAAACACTGAATATTTTTTTATCAATGCATTTAGGAATATTAGGATTTTTTCTTATTAGACCACTTTATTTTAATTTACCAACATTACTAAGGCAAATAGTTTTAATAGTCAAAATCAAAATATTTTAATAAAATATCTCCTCTTTTTATAATAAAATAAACAAAGAGACTCTTAAACTTGTTAAATAAAATGTTACAAAGTGTGTGCAATGGTAAAGTGTAAACACTGAACAATCAAAGGTGTGAATAATAATGATACAGTAAAGCGCAAACTCTGTAAACAACACAAATTATGATAATCAAATATCAGCTTTCAAGTAAAGGAACTAACCATCATTATTCAAATACATATTGCAACATTACAAATTGTGAAGTTGAATGACTATATATCACCGCTGTGCTAAAAAATCTTTCCGATTGGGTGCTAGTGGCTGAGATGCACAAGAAAAGAAACCTAAAAGCCACTCTGGCGACATCCTTACATCCTTTTTATTTACCCTCTCCTCACTGCTGCTAGTCACGGAACTCAAGTGCGACGGTGACAAGTGCGAGCACAAGGATTGCTTGACCATTTACAATGGACCTTGCACTCGCGCTGCCCTGGCGTCTCTCGTAACTAGGTGACCATCAACCATTTTCTCAAGAATGACAAACAGAGGAACCTTTGCTGCAGCTCTGATGCAAGTTTATAGAGAAAAGTAAAAAGCACCGCAAGGTAGAGCTGCACGATTCTGGCTAAAATGAGAATCGCGATTTTTTTGTTTACAATCAAGATCACAATTTTCTCATGATTCTGTAGATGTAAAATAAAGGTTAATATGAGTCGGCTATTATTATTGTTATTTCTCAAACACATGGTAAAACAACTATAAAAATAATTATAATATGTGTAGCTCTACTCTTGGTTAAAATGCTAAATTTTGAATAAGCTTTGAATGATGGACTTGAACAGAATTTAAAGACGTCCCGGTCATTAATTCAAAGTAAAGTGATGACATCAATTCTGATGTTAAATTATTATGTTTGAGACGTATGCTTGCAATCTGTCATTGACAACATTATTAGACCATTTATTCACTGGTAAAATCAGACATTTGCCATTATTAGATTCCCTCTTACATTATATTCAACATCATATAGGCTAGAGTAGTTATACTGACACTGTTAAACAGTTATTTTTATGCACAACTCTTTGTTATGAAAGAAAAACATATTAAATGCTTGTCGTAATTTTAACTGTAAAATACGATATGATTATTTAAATGATGTGTGTGCTTTCGGTTTCATTTTCACTGATAAGTGCTGTTCATACTTTCAGCGCGGCTTCTGTGCCACAAACTGAATGTTATTTACAACTTTATTACCTGTTATTCACAGCCGATGCAAGTTCTGTCTACGAAAGTAGTAGGGAGCACACGCCCACCCGCCCGCTCTGTAACAGCTCACGGTCAGGAGCTCACGTCACGTGTGATCACGCGGCCGCAAACAAATTTTAAGAATGAAATGTGTATATTCCATTCAAAGTGTGAAGCAGATTGATTAGTTCTACTTACATGAATCGCGGTGTGCTCGCAGCATTCGGAAAAGTTCCGATGTTTTCAACTGCGCATCGCTCCCATGTGCACGTCGTGCTCCTCCATTGGAAATAATAAACTTAAACCCGAAGCTTATTGGCACTGCTTCCAAGGCACACACTCAGCAGCCACATTTTAATAAAACTATAGCGCTTCATACTGAATCTTTTTTTATCAATATTGACAATGGTGTTCGGTCAAAAAAATATTCATACCAATTTTATTGCCCAGCCCTATTTTAAAGTACAAATGATATCAGAACTAAACCATGTGATTTTGTTAGCTCACATTGCTAGTTTTGTTGTAAACAATTAATCTGTGCATGTCATGAAGAAAGAAAATAGTTTGCCCTACTAACCTTAAACTGAAATCTGAAAATGCACTTCCTGTTTGTTTTCAGTTCAATTCTCAGATTACATCTGTCTGAGGTTTTGGGCGTGGCTAACATACTTAACCACACCCGTTAGACAACAAACAGAAATGGTGAGGAGGGGGTTGTAATAACTCTCCCCCAAACCATTTTCCCTATGTTTCTGAATGAAATGTCTACTTTACTACATACAATCAGCTCTCAGTAGAAAAATCAAGCCACCCCCACTGTTTTCTTATTTAGTATTCTGATTCTCTAGAAACTGCGTCACAATATGGATGATGGATGATGTAATCAGATTCTAAAAATTAAGTACTTTTAAAGGTCGGGTGCAGTTGGACACAGCCTTCTGTTTTAGCAAATGGAGTGATTTTTGGTGACAAATCTTATTTTGACACAAATTATGGGAAAATGCTTTGAAAAATTTGAGGAAATTTTAATAAAACACTCTGAGAAAATTGACTACCCTTTCGTTACGTTGGTGTTTTTTTGGCCCCATTGACTTGCATTATATTGACATTTTTTGATTTCAAAGCCATGACAGCAAATAATCATGCATTTCTTGATCATTGGTGGTTTTCCCTGTTGATAAGAGGTAAACTTTGTACTTTTTCTGTAGAAAAACAGTAGAAGATATGTATTTATTATATATTTTTATTATTATTATTATTAATATAT